>JAUCBJ010006175.1:0-23229 GCA_032718475.1 Nemertoderma westbladi | reverse complement strand
TTTTTTTTATATTATAATTTCAGTTAAATAAAATAATATATTTACTGTAGAATAAATGATTAATAAATGCTGATAAATTTACTTAATACAATAATTACTGTAATCAGTAGTTACCCAAATCAGCGCCACGCAAACCCGCACCGTCTCCAAATCCCAAGCCCCGCCACGGACGCCGACCTCCACGGAGGCAGAGGGAGCTAGACTAGACTGGACTGGATATTGACTGTATAGAATGTACCTTAACCAACTAAAGTTAAAAATAAAAAATTATTCGATAAAAACTACTTTACAAATTCTGGCCCTTTTTGGCCCCTATTGCCGACATATTTTTTGTACCCCCATTCGATAGGAACGTAGCCCCAATGGTCTTCTACGAGTTTCATAAAAGAATTAGTGGATTCCTACCCGCGTTGTCGAATTAAACATTTCGGAAATAAGTTTTCCAAAAAAGACGGACAAAAACGTACAAATTTACAGCCACTTTTTCCACCCGAAATTTTAATAAATATCTTACCCCCATTCGATACGAAGGTAGTACCACTCTTCCCCTTTGCAACCGCGTTACTTTCGTCCCCATACGATTAATATTAGCCGAGTTATAGCGGATCCCGCAAAGTCATTTTGTCCATTTTTTCAACTTTGACGGACATTTTCGGAAAAAAGGCGTGGTAATCTTTTTTGAAAAAAAAAACGAATTCACTAATGAATCCCTTCTATCGTATCCCGGCGTCGGCTAAGCAATAACCTAGGGTTTTTTCGAGCCACTGTAGAGCGCCTTTCAAAAAAATTTTAAAATTGTCGAAAAATGACGGTTTTTTGTCCGCCGTGTCCGTCGAAGGGTTAGATTTAATAATGTTAGAGTTGCTAATATCTTAGAATTCCGAGCCGCTCCCCTGGTGAGAAAATAAAAAAATTTGGTCAGTTCCTTCATCGAAAAGTCCCCCAGAATCCCAAGTTAACCTATATAGTTAGCGATGGCCTGCGGCTTTAGGAGCGGCCGCGGTATTCACCTCCCTCATAGCGGCCGCGGCGGTGTTGCGTCAAATGGAGAAATATTTATCCCACCGAGAGAAAGCCGCCCCAATATTAGATTATAACAAAAACATTTCCATTGGGTAAGAAAGTGGAGAAGAGCCAGGCCCGACTCTCAATTTTTTAGTTTATATTACGCGATCAATTTTCACTCATCTCGTCATGAACACAACAATACCCATATAAATCACACCATGGCAAGTTTACAGCATTTAGGTCCATTAGCGGTAGTTATGATTCGCTACGCTGGGATTGTTTTCCCGTGAGTTTGGTCTGTATCTGTAGACTGTATATCTGCCTCACCGGTTAGAGGCCAGGCATCCTGGTTGTCTAGTTAGCCCGGGCAATTGATTCACCCCAGTATTAGAAGAGACATCAGGCTCCGTTCCTCGCCAGTAATAGTTTGTGTACTTGGTATCTGTTTATTTAGACAAGCCCTGGACTGGGATTTCTTGGTAGACTGTACAAACCCGTATATATGCTGCTGGATTCTACAAGTAAGGTATTTCGCTACTAGGATTCGGTATGCGGTATACTACTGGACTTATCACAGTGGACAGAGCACATCATTTTAGCTCAGTGGACAGAGGACATAATTTTAGTTCAGTGGACAGAACACATTTTTTTTTAGCTCAGTGGACAGAGCACATCATTTTAGTTCAGTCGACAGCAAACATTATTTTAGCTCAGTGGACAGAGCACATCACTTTAGCTCAGTGGACAGTGCACATCATTTTAGGTCAGTGGATAGAGCACATCATTTTAGCTCGGTGGACAGAGCACATCATTTTAGCTCAGTGGACAGAGCACATCATTTTAGCGCAGTGGACAGAGCACATCACTTTAGCTCAGTGGACAGAGCACATCATTTTAGGTCAGTGGATAGAGCACATCATTTTAGCTCAGTGGACAGAGCACATCATTTTAGTTCAGTGGACAGAGCTCATCATTTTAGCTCAGTGAACAGAGCAAATAATTTTAGCTCAGTGGACAGAGCTCATCATTTTAGCTCAGTGGACAGAGCACATCAATTTAGCAGTGACAGAGCACATCATTTTAGCTCAGTGGATAGAGCACATCATTGTAGCTCTGTGGACAGAGCACATCTTTTTAGTTCAGTGGACAGAGCACATCATTTTAGCTCAGTGGACAGATCACATCGTTTTAGTAATACGAGCCAGCGGGTCAACTGACACTAGCGTAAGAAACAATACTGCCGACAGAAAAAGCAGTCAAAAGGGTGCCTGAGAATAGAACAATACTTCTACAAACTATCTTAAGGCGCGCGCGCGTGTGTGTGTGTGTTATGATAAAACAATTTTGGTGTACCGCCGTTGTACTAGGTTCTGGTGATTTTAACAAAATAACAATACCGGGCACTAGCTACTTGAATAAGCTAGTCGCGAGCTGTAGGCGCAATACTTACAAACTGATGTCAAAAGGGCTCTATCCTTCTATATTCACAACTCAGTTGGGCAATTACGGTGTTAGTAACTACGCCCGTGATCGGCACTGATACCAGATTCTGATTGTGAGATAAGGAAATAGGGTGTTAATTTACTACCGTACGTCTAGCTGATCTGGTATGTAATTGATTCTAGAATTTTGTTAACGTGGTGGTCTGCAGTAAATACCTATCAGTACGTGGCAAGGGCGCAGTAGAGTGTTAGTAAACCGCCCTTTAGCCAAAATACGTGCCGGTAACAAAAAGCTGCCCCCTTGCCTGAGCAAATACTTTGGACTCAGATAGGTCAGTCAGACTGCAAGGCCTACAGTGCTAACCGGCATTGTACCGCTAGTACGGCAAATCACCAAGTTATAGAGTGTGCTATTTGCACCTAGCGTACTTGCGCATACTAGGAAACAGCATCAGCTCGCACCTGTAGGAGGTACAGGCTGACCGAGGGGTTTCTGTCTAAATCTGAGGTATTTGTTCCGAAATTTTACGGCGTCCCAGGACGGCGTCACGCTTTCCCCTGATATAAGGTCTTACGGCGGGCAAAGGCATCGAACAGTCATACCTCCTCTAACATGGGCGTTCTCAGGTAATCGGGTCATACTTTCCAAATGGGCGTGGGCGAGATAGTGTGGGTTCCCTTATGCATCGTGGACATCCCTTCCCCTTGCGTTGCTGTGTCCTAAAGGTTTAGGCAGCCATTCTCCGAAGTGTTTGGCTGTTCAAGATAGATACGCTAAAACTACATGTTTCGAGTTTGCAGTATATTTTAACGTAAAATGACTAAATGATTTATCAAAACCAAACTAAACTTTACAAATCAGAATAACAAAGTAACTAGAGAGTTAGATTGTGTTGTGTAAGAGTAAGTGATAACCAAAGGGCAAACGGCACCTTATATAGAAAATCCTAAGCATGGAATCACACTAGAACATTCTACCACATTCCATGGGCTCACATTGGACCAATAAATAATCAACCAAACACCTTGTGATCGGACCAACTACTCAGTTCACGTGTTGTACGCACTCCATTGGCATATCTAGTTTGGCGAGACAGAAAATAAATTGCACAAAAATGTAAATTTTACCGACCCAGATTCGAACTCTCGGCCTAACTCAAATGTAACCTGCGCGTTAACCTACTGGACCACTGCGCCAGTAGCTAATTACAAAAAATAGCTACCTAAGAGTGAAATAATTCCACACACTGAGCAAAAATGATGTGCTCTGTCCACAGCAAAAATTACGTTCTCTGTCCACTGAACTAAAATGATGTGCTCTGTCCAATGATCTAAAATGACGTTCTCTGTCCTCTAAGCTAAAGTGATGTGTTTTCTGCCACTATTTTAGTAGTAGAAAGTAATAATAGTGCGCGAAAGCGCTACTTTCTTTTCTACAAGTTTTCTACAAAATTTAATGATAAAAAGTGGGTTTTCAGATAAATATAGTTATTACACTACGTTCATTCAGTATTCATATCTAAAAATGCAAATAATTTAGCACGTTTACTAATGCTCTAATAATTTAGCATTTTTACTAATGCTCTAATAATTTAGAATTTAGTATTTTAGGCGTAATTATTTTATTAAACATTATTACAATGTTATTTATAATTATTTATAAAATATCACTAATATTTTTTATTATAGATATGTTACCATTAAGTTATAATTATCAAATTAAAAGCACAAAACTGTATATAAATATATAACCAAGCCTCATCTCAAATTAAATAATTGATTAGTATTATAATCGTTTAGATTGGAAAAGTCAAGTACCAATGAACTCCAATTTCGGTCTACCAGTGGACTCCCACCGAGGCCGACATAGCACAGAGGATATATGGAGGTTAGTGTCAATCATATATCGAGAGGGGGGGGGGGGGGGGGCAGTTTGGTTAAGGAGGTGGGGGGGGGCAGTTTGGTTAAGGATGTGGGGGGGGGGGGACAATTGGAGACACCTCCTGTTTTCAGAGGATTAAAAGAGTGTTGTGTTCAAAGATTACAAGAACGATCATTCGCTGTAGGCCATTTATTCTATTTAATAAATACACAAATTTTCAGAATGTCTTATTTATTTTATAAGTTGGTTGACAACAGCTGTATTCCTATCCAATATATATATTAACGAATTTCCCTCTGTTTGATTTACTGTTTTTTTTACTGTTTTTTTTACTGATTTTCTGTATTGAATAGAATAAATATTGTATTAAATATAAATATTGTATTATTGTAAATTGTATTAAATAAAATAAATGACCTACAGCTGAAGAAAATACATGCAACTTTCGAATGCCCATATCTCAGCTATTTCCCAACCAAATTCAAATGTTTTTAAGTATTTGGAATCCTTGCATGGACCACTACTACGATCTGTATATGCTGCATTGCAGCTGCATTATATATATATATTACATATATATTAAGAATGTTGTGCCGGCTGATCTACAAAATTGCGCCGCCACAACTCCCTATCACCCATGACATTTGCTAGATCATCCGCATCTTCAAGGCCAGTGTCCTTTAATTATCCCAGGACCAGGTTGTCTTAAGATGCGTCTCAAGAAAGTCATGGGCTGTCCACCATGCTTATTCACTCCATGAGGCTGCCAAAATACAAGATTATGCACTGGCTGGTCCTCACGGCGAAAGCAATGTCCTGCAAAGCGGAGGCGGATTTGTTCTAGTGTCAAGCTTGGAGGAACCCATGGGACACCTCCAATGTTATATAGTATAATCGGACCTCAAGTTTCCGATGAATTCTATGTGACTTCCAAATCTTGGAAAGCTTATTCAACGCTGCCCATGCCTTTCCCTTACGTATCCGAAGGCGTAAGGACGTACCTGACTTCCGGATCCATGATCCCAAGTAACAGAAGTCGTCCACATGCTCAAGCATACCATCAATTGAGCTTATCTTCATCCGATCAGAGACTTGCTGAGGACTTTCAAAGTTAACTGTCAAAACTTTGGTCCCTTTCGAGTTAATAAAAATACCAACACTAGAAGTCTAGTGATTCTGAGAGTACTCTATAAGTCATCAGCAAAGTCTAGATCAGTTAGGTACTTGGCAGGATTTCCTCGACTTCTGGAGCCAGTAGGTGGAGTTACCATCACCCCATCATCATTATGATGATCTAAGGACATGCGTAGAACATAGTCAACCACAATAATGAACAAGAATGGTGCAAGTGTGTCTCCTTGGAGGACGCCCCATAACACTTCAAATGGTTCTGTGTCACCGTCAACAGTAGACACAAATGTTGTCGAACCATCGTATACTGATCTGATTGCTGCAATAATTTCATCAGGAATCCCATATAATGAAATTATGCTGAAAATACGTGAGCGGGAGACTGAATCAAAGGCCTTGAAGAAGTCAACAAAGATAACAGCCAGATGCCTGTCTTTCTTTTTTGATAACTCTTCAATTATCCTTCTAAGTGCCAAAATGGGTTCCATGGTCCCACGACCTTTACGGAACCCATTCTGATTTCAACGGAGCAGTCTCTCAATGGGATCCCTGATGCGATTTAATAGAATCCTATTGTATAGCTTTGCAGCAATCGAGATCAATGAGATTCCCCGAAAAGAACCATAGAGTGTTAGGTTGCCCTTCTTGGGAACTGGCACCAACTTATTTGTTTTCATTTCTTGTGGGACTCTTGTTGTACGGTACATGTCTACTATGATGGGATAGATGAGCTTTAAACACTCAGGTATTTTAAAGACCTCAGGGGGAACACCATCTACTCCACTGGCACGATTGGTCTTAATGCTCTTTGCAGCAGCCTTCACTTCTGCAAAGGAGATATCGCCAATGGGAATATCTGGGAGTACAGACTCAGACACCTTTACTTCTATAAAGTTATCAGGCAATACCCTGTCATTATTGAGGAGCTTTTCAAAGTGGGCTTTCCAACCATTGAGGCGATCGGCTGGTGATTCAGCCTTAACCTTGGTGGTTGGTTGGCTTTTCCGCCCAGTAAGCAGATTGATCGATTTCCATGCCTGGGATGATTGCCTGCTGTCGTCAGCATCATTGATGGCATCAACCTGTTGGTTTATTAGCTCCTGTAGATTAACAGAGTACTGCCTGTTCAGGGACCTAGATGCAGCCTTAACTGCATTCTTGGCCGCTGTAGTCTGTTTGAGTCGGGACTCTTTCTGCGCCTTATGAAGGTCATTTCGGCACTTTTGAATTTTGTTGTCAGTCCAGGGGGCCCTTTTCCTGTTTCGAGGGTATACAGGAACTGTTTCTGCAGCTGCTAACTTAACTGCTTCTGTAAAGGCAGTATAGCCCTCACAGTGATCTGCCGCCTCAGAGGCAAGAGCCTCATACCTGTTGCTCAGCTGTAGTGTGAAGCTGGATCTCACACTTGGCTGTTGCAACAGAGAGGACCAGTCATGCCGCGGCAAGGCAGATTTCGTTGTTCTGCTAGCACGCAGACTAAGTCTTACCTTGGCCACAATAAGGCGGTGATCACTGGAGAAGGGTCGAAGTGTAAATGCATTACAGTCTTGTATAGAGCTCCTGTATTTCCTACGAAACAGAATATGGTCTATCTGGGACTTGTGACCACTGGGTCCACTATGAGTCCATAGCTTTCCAGTTCGCTTCTTGAACTGGGTTCCAGCCGAAAACAATCCATTTCCAGAGATAAAATCCTGAAGATGGACAGAATTTCGGTTAACACTATTGCTATAGACCCAGGGCGATGTAGGTGATTGATGCAGACTTGCATTAAAGTCTCCCAGGAATGTTAAGAATGCATGCTGATCCACTCCATCAGTAGCTGCTTGTAGATTGTGGTAGAAATTTTCCACCTCCTCTACAGGGGCAACACTAGTTGGAGAGTAGCACACAATCAGAACCACCTTAGGAAACTTCTTAGCCAGTCTTCCAGAACATGAGAAGTGGCAACGGATGATGCGGTTAGAGATTTGGTCTATTTTGTCCAATGCTGCATGTGCAGTTGGATTCATCAATAGACCAATTCCACCATTGCCACTATCATCTGCTGACGCGAGGGCGAGTCGCCAACCGCCCCCCATGTCCTTAATCAGAACCTCATCAGTCTGTCCAGTCTGCATTCGGTGCTCTTGAACACCCACTGCGCTAAGAGAAAGCTTATCTGCCAAGGCAGTCAGCTCACCTTGTCGCATTGGGGACCCGAGTGTTAGGGTGTTTACTGAGGCTAGTCTAGTGACTTGCCTCAGATTCACCAATGGCTTTGTTGGTCGGGGTGGAACATGAGAGTAGCCTCCAACTCCAGAATCCCTCTCCCCATCACAATCTGGCCTCCCTGGTGACCCAGGGTTTGGGCCAGAAAGGTCATCAGGAAAGGGACTCAAAGAATTGTTGACTGCTCTCTCTCCAGTAGGGGGTGAGACAGGCAGCCGGTCAGGAGTTAACTGACGCCTGTGAGGCCGATTGTGTCCGGTAATTCCACTGGCCTCTAGTGGCCGGACCTCCGCATTGCTAATGTAATCCATAGTGGGGGTTGGGGGGTGCTTTTTTGCCGAGTCAGCTCTCGGGGCAAATACCACACCCTGGTTTGCCATTCCACAGGGTGGGTGTCGCAATGGAGTCAGATATGAGGCCCATCACCCATATCTACTCTGGCGCACATGACCCACCATTGGCTGTTGCAGCTCATCTGCTGGGTCATGCCCTGTACCCTTGCTGCCAGGTGCAGGTCGCAGTGAAGTGCTCTCAGAGTGGACATGAGAACACTCTACTCCTGACCAGCCATTGGTAGATCACCATCTGCCTGGTCAGGCCATATACCCCTGCAGCCAAGTATATGGGTCCTTAATCCAGGACCAAGGGCGTCCTTATCCCAGAACGAAGGGGGTCCTAGTTACAGGACCAGATTTGCCCTAGTAAAAGGGGTCTATGCAGCTACAGGTGGCACCTCCTTTATGCTGCATGGAGGTGGCAAGTTTTCTTGATCAATGACCTAGAATACCTGACCTGACCATATATCTACTGTAATCAGACTTGTTTTGTGCGATGGAATATGCTTAAGTCCGATGCATTTACAATTGGCAATGGGGTAAGACAGGGGTCGTGTATATCTCCGATTCTGTTTTGCGTTATATTGAACATTCTTATTAATCGATTAAAAGATTCGAATGTAGGTTGTTTTATTGGTAGTCATTACTTTGGTTGTTTGGCTTATGCCGACGACGTTTTGTTGTTGTGTCCGTCGATATCGGGTTTACAGTTTATGATAGACATTTGTGAAAATTTTTGTGCAGAAATTAAGCTGCGCCTGAGTGTTAATGTAAATCAATCAAAGTTTAAATCGAAATGTATACCCTTTAATTTTAATTGGTGCCCTCCTCAGGTAAATATTGTTGTTTCTGGAATTTCGTTACCATGGGTACGACAGGCAACCCATTTGGGAATTGTCCTGGACTATAGGTGCAGTTTGGCTGTACAGATAATTTATGCTACTAGTTTTTATACATACTGGACATACAGGACTACATACTGTAGGACATACAGGACTACATACTGTAGGACATACAGGACTACATACTGGACATACAGGACTACATACTGGACATACAGGACTACATACTGGACATACAGGACTACATACTGGACATACAGGACTACATACTGGACATACAGGACTACATAGTGGACATACAGGACTACATACTGGACATACAGGACTACATACTGTAGGACATACAGGACTACATACTGTAGGACATACAGGACTACATACTGGACATACAGGACTACATACTGGACATACAGGACTACATACTGGACATACAGGACTACATACTGGACATACAGGACTACATACTGGACATACAGGACTACATACTGGACATACAGGACTACATACTGGACATACAGGACTACATACTGGACATACAGGACTACATACTGGACATACAGGACTACATACTGGACATACAGGACTACATACTGGACATACAGGACTACATACTGTATAAAATGGATAAATTCAAACATGGGCGTTTTATTTTCCTTATCTAAATATGATTGCGCATCTTTATGGCTTATCTAATAATTATACTGTATAACGACTAATATAGGTACATCGCCATATATCGTAACACCGCTCCAAGGGAAACAAGCAATGTTTCCCTCCAATTGTAGAAGAATATAGGGCGATGTAAACAAAACAAAGTAAATTCACTTTCAAATAATCTAATTAACTTGGTATCATAATAATTCTAAGTATTTACAAAATATTGCAGATATATTGCATAATGGGTTTGCATACAAATCAAATTTACAAAAATATTATCTCTCTCAATGTTAACGATTATTACATACAAATTAAATTTACAAAAATACTGCTTTCTCGTTCGTACTACATAATGATTACTACATACAAAATTAAATTTACAAAATATTGCCTTTATATAAAAAACTTGCTAGGGCAGGTGAAAGGAGTAAGCCAAACCCGCAGGTTTGTCTCCCCAATCACCTCCTTCGCCTCTCTCATAATATAATTCAAATTAATACGACTAGTGTATATGAGTCCAGTCGAATGTTTACAAAATGCTACAATATACATCAGAGCGACGATGATGTATATATCTAGGGTCTGTCGCTCCGTGATACGATTGCATTACCGACCCGCTCCTGGGTTCTTCGGGCTCGCTCCTCTTTTTCGCCCCCTCCACAGATACACCAGTCTTCCTCCTGTTGACTCTGTTGACGGCGTCCGTGAGGCGTCATTCCCCGGAACCGGCGACGATGTTCCCTGGGCCCCGACTGATTCTCGGCTGGTACTTCTCCCTCGGCCTCGTCCCAATTGTCGTGCTCCTGTGGTTGCCTCCACCAACTCCTCCTTCTGCAATTGCACACGCACCTTTTCAGATGCCCCTTGCGCCTTGCGCTGCAATCACTGTGCTTCTATTATTGAGTGATAGTGGTCGTCCTTGACTTGACGCTTGTCTTGGACCTCTCCTCCTGGTTCTCGCCACGAGCCTTGAGCTCCAGCGGTCGTCGCTGTAGGCGCTGCGGTTCGCTGCTCCTTTATCCGCTCGGCGGTCAATGACCCCACCGGTACGTGAGTCAATAGGAACTCGTTGCGGTATTGTATAGCCGCCATTCTCCAGTCTCCTCGAGCGCGCACCACCTTCCTGGTTTCCGAAAATAGACCCTTTGTTATACGGTCACAAATAGCAACAAAGTTCAACGTATATTTGTTATCCATGTTAAGTAATGTATGTTAAGTCCAATATTTCCTCCCGCATTCGTTTTGGATATGTCTTCTCCACCGGAAGATCTACTCCGAACACCTCTACTAACGTCTCTGGCCAACCCTCTCTAACGGGTCTATCCGCCTCCAAGTGGATGGGAGTACCAAACCCGCGGGTTTGATTCCCGAACTACTTCTCCTAGGCCTCTGGCGTCGGATACTCCATCGATGGTCGGTCTCCCAAATCTCCGATGTTCTGTCGATGTACTCCTTCGAATATCGCTAATCCTCTCCTAACCATCGACGTATTCTCTAACGATTGGTTGAAGAATGGGGTTAAGAAACGCTTCATCACGTCGGATTGGATTCCCCCTTTCGGGCGAACGTATTGATCTCCTCCGAATACCAATGGATGACGCTTCAAAACTCGCGCAACGATATCCGCTAATAAACAAGTTACCATGTTCGACTCAAGCACCAAATAATATTGCAGCGATGCACGGGGTGGCGCGCAGATGTTCCAATACTCTAACGCTTGCCGCTTGAAGTGGGATTTGAACTCCACTCCCGGTGGCGTGTTATATTCACCATACACCTCCTCGTATTTCTTTTGCGTCTTTAACTTGAAGTCCCAATTATATAACAAATGCGCTATAAAGCCCATACCAGTCTTGGCAGAGTTGGGATACTCCCTATAAATTCCAATATCCTGTGCCCATAGCAACAATAGCTTGGTGTCGACAAACGGTCTCGGCAATCTGTCCTCCAAATCAGTCATGGCGTTGAAGTCACTCTCCAAATCGCTCTGGACTCCCGATCCCACCTTGACGTAATCTTGGTTGAGAATCGCCTCTCTAACTTTCTTGGGTAGCATTCTGGCGTCGATACGCTCCGCTCCGTGCATACCTCCTCGCCTGCATACCTCCAAAATCTGTTCTCTGGGATCCTTCCCCTTCCGATATTGCGTTATTATTATGGGCTCCGGTCTCTCTCGGTCCGCCCTCACGCGCATAAACACATGAGTCACACCATCGGCCGCGCGAATTTGAATGCACTTACTAGTTAAACATTCTTGATGGGACCCTCCCTCGTTGTTGTAGAACATCACTCGCCAATCTTGTAGTGATTCCTCCGTCTTTCTCCACTGACGCTGAATCTCGTCAGATGTGGTCCACCTGCGCTCAATAGCCTTGTAGTCATCGTATCGGGTGTAAGAACCCTTTCTCCTTAGCCACGCCTGGTCTATCTCCTCGTCGTCTGGGAATGTAGCCACCGCGACCCATACCTTTATGTACTTATCCAACCATCCAAACAACTTGCTCTCCTTCCCCGGAGCTCCAATCTTGTCTAGCGTGTCGTAATCCGTTATCTGCATCGGGACGTCACGCAAGAACTTCGCGCATAAAACTTCCCGTAGGCAGTCAACGTTCCAATGATCCGACATCCTCACTATCGGCAAGAATCTAATCGCTTCTCGCGTCTCCGGGTGATCTACCAATATCGCAGGTTCGTTGCCGTCAGAATAATACACCGCTCGGGGTTGAGATACAGCCTGTGGAACAAATCCGGTCACTCTCCTCGTCTCCTCCTGATGTCTATCCGCGGTCTTATTATACTCCGCTACCCGTTCTTCGAATAATTGTTTCGCCTTCGCCGCTCGCTCCTCCTGCTGCAATGCATCTATGTCGTCCTGATGCTCAGGCGCGAGATTTCTCGCTCGGTGAGGCGAAGTAAACGTAGTCCAGGGACTCGAGAGCTCCGAGTCCCGTGCCGCTTCACGCCGCGCCTCTAGGTCCTTATAGGCTCGGTATAGCGAAATGGCCGCTGCCGTATCTATCAAACTGGGTGTCGAACAGGGTTTAAATCTCCGTATACGGATCTAAAGTCGTAACGGTCGGCGTAATGGGTCTTGGAAGTCGCTTTCCGCAGAAGTCGATACTGATCATCGGGTTGCTCATTGGGTAACCTCCCTCATTGTATCTAAGGAACTGATGAGCTTGACATCGCATTAATATCGGATCAGGATGTTGCTCGTTCAGTCAATCGGGAATTGCCACGTCTTGTTTATTCATGCATTCACCACATTTGTAGAACAACTTATATACGCTGAAGACCTTTGGCGTCTCTTGATCCTCGCCTCGAGTCCTCCGGTACAGATGCATTCCGTCGAACTGATCTCGGACTGCAGGTAGAGGTTCGTCATATCGTAAATACATGTTCATATGGTACAGCCGCACGATCTCCTCGTCCGGGTCTGCACTAATGTCGCATACATCTAAAGCAAAGTCGTAGGGATAACGAGTGCGATACTCCTTCCTTAAAACCTCCATATGGTCTCCCAACGCTCTCATCCGTTCCCTCCTCAATTCTTTATCATACGTGGGTTTGTACTTCCCATTCAATTCCATCACCTACCTCCCATGGTAGTAGACGTTCGAGTCTTTACACCCGGGTCGGGCAAATGGTAGTTCCGCCTCCTCTCTGGCAGTAAATCCTCTCCTCGGTTGCGCTCTAATTTCCTTCTCCATTATAGCCGCGTATATACATATATCCCAATAGGTCCGTTACGTAACTAATTACACTGTGGGTAAATCAGTTAGATGATGCCGAAAGACAGACCTCCCGAACCCCCCAGCTGCCTTCCAGAAGTTCAGGTTCGACTCTCTAGATCCCGTCTCATTCCTAACTATCCTCTAACCTATTCCCATGCATAGCGCAAAAAACTTCGGAGATAAACTGGCCGTGACCAATTCACTTTTTGATGCCCAAACTACTCCCATTACTTGTACTAAACTACAGTAGTTAGAAAGGACAATAGCTATGGCGCTCGACTATACCAAACCCGCAGGTTTGATAATCGAACACCTCACTTCATTGCAAACTACTGAGTGGGGCTCGTGTACGCCTCTGGTGCTACTAACCTTTAGCACCTTGGTTGTTGTACTGTTGGCACCAATCTGTGGAAGTTGCTAAATTCAATTACACTCCTACGTAATATAGGTAATCACCATGGTTTCTAAATGCTATTTTCCAGGCTTCACGACTTTTCAATTTACTGTATATCTATAGACGAATTCTAAAACGCGTCTATACACAGCGTCTGGAATTGTCTTGGGTTCACTTCTAATTTTTTTAAATTTTTTAATTTTCCAAACATTTTTGAATATAAAATTTTGTTTTGATACCCACCAGACAAATTCTCAACGCAAATCACCACAAACCCGCTCCTATGCATTTCCTAGTATTTGCATACGAGGAATGCATACGAAGTGAGTTGCGTCCAACACTAATTTTGGTTTGAGGCAGGAGACAAATTATAATCTCCTGTCTCGATGCGTGTCTCCTCTAATAACATGATATCTTGGACCGGTCGGTCCAATGTGTGTAAACCATTAGTTTTACACTTCTTTGGGTGCGGACACTTGCACCTTATTTTCACAGTGACGGTGCGCACTATATTTTGCAATTCTGGGTGTATGTGCAAGATGACTCCGGTTTCCCAGTATTTTCTCTTGACAACTGGTTCGGTTATCAATACATAGTCTCCTCTTTGGAGGCTCCGAACCGTTTTGTACCACTTCGATCTGGTGGATATGGTGGGAAGATAATATTCCCGCCAATATTCCCAGAATGTGTACGCAACAAATTGTGTTATTTTCCAGCTCTTACGACTGTATAGGTTGGCACTAATGGGTTCTGATGCTGGCACAAGAAACGCTAGACTCTGCATTAGCAAATGATTCGGCGTTAATGCAACACCGTCTGGCAACATAGCTATCGGCCTCGAGTTTAGTGTATGCTCGATTTCGATGAAAGCTGTTACCAGCTCGTCGTCGGTAAGTTGTTTGTTTACAGGCAATGTCTTAGCAATGGCCTGCTTTATGGAACGAACCAAACGCTCCCAACTTCCTCCTCTCCAAGGACTTTCTGGAGTGTTAAATCTCCACTCCACTCATTGCGGCAAAAGTTCTGCAGAGATTTCTCTGTTCTGCGCCACCCTATGAGCCGCGTTCAACTCGCTATTCCCTCTGAAAAAGTTTGTACCCTTGTCGGAGTAGAACGCCTTTACTAGTCCTCTCCTGGCCATAAATCTCTTTAAGGCCAGGAGCAGAGATTTGGTCGACATGTCTGCCACATGCTCGATATGTATGGCTCTACTGGCCATGCATATCAGTAGCAGGCCCCATCGTTTGTGGGTCAGCCGTCCACTCTTTGCCTCAATCGGACCAAAGCAGTCCACCCCTGTATTTGTAAAGGGTGGGTCATATGCCTGCACTCTCGCTTCCGGGAGTTCAGCCATCTCCTGTTCCAATACTCTAGCGTTCACTCTCTTGCAAACCAGACAGGCGTTGTACATAGTACCTACTGCCCTGCTTGGCTGCAATAGAATGAATCGCTGTCTCGCTGCCGACAAACAGTGTAACTTTCCCGCGTGATGCAACCTCTTGTGTATATCCCATAGAATCGCTCTTTGCAATTCTATTGGGTGACTAGGGATTATCACTGGGAACCTAAACTGTGAGTTTATGTCGACAGTCTGGATTCTCGATCTATGACAAATCAAACCCTTATGGATTAATGGACTCCATTTTCTAAGGGGTTTATAGAGAACTGGTCGTTGAGCCGATAATAGATAGAATTCCTTTGGGAAGGCACACATTTGATAATGCTTCAAATGCTTTAATTCCGCTTGATCAATCTCATCCTCTGACAGAGGTTGTTTCAATTTCTGAATTCGCTCACTATTAGTGCTCATTTGTTCTCCTAAATGTTCCGAATGTATTAAACAAAGGTACGAAACATATCGGCTTAACCACGCAATTCTTTTACAAATTGTCAGCCAAGAGGCAGACGAATTTAGTAATTTGTCATAAATACTACATGGCTCTAATGCCAGCAACGTTTGCCCGCTAGCTAATGGAAGTTTCGAATCCAAACCCGCAGGTTTGTAAACCAAAGGATCCATTGTGTCGGTCATTTTCTGTCCATCACATACCAATTGTGACCCTCGTGTAGTCTGTAAGGGTGGTTTTATGTCATAACTTACCCTTCCAGACCTAGTCGTCACGTAAGTCTGTAGGTCTGACAGGTCTCCGGGCCGCTCCAATGACTCTTCAGGCCGCTCCAATGACTCTTCAGGCCGCTCCAATGACTTGACTTTGGCTCTCGACTTAGACTTGGAGACTTTCTCCACTTTGACTTCCACATCTTCTGGCATCGGATTGGTCACTATCTTCAGTCGCTCTGGCCAATGTTCCTGTGTCCTCATTAGAAAATCAGGTCCATGCAACCAAAACTCCTGGGACTCCTCCTGACAGAATTCCGCCGGCATAGCACCTCTCGAAGTTATGTCGGCCGGGTTTAACACTCCCGGACAATGTCTCCATTGTTCCTTCGTCGAAAAGTCGACGATCTGAGCGCGTCTGTTGGCCACAAATGTCTTTAGTGCAATATTGTTGGCTGCAATGTATACTAACACTAAGGATGTGTCCGTCCAATAGAATAAGGTCAATGTCATGTCTAACTCCTCTATTATCTGCTTACTTACCTCGACTGAGACTACCGCCGCCTGTAACTCTGCACGAGGGACAGTCATATATTTGACCGGCAGTGTCTTTGATCTAGAAGTCACAAAGGCTGTCTCAAACTTGTCCTGACTTACCTCTCGGCAAAGGTAGACTACCATACCAAAGCCGGTGTCACTTGCGTCACTAAATAAATGCAGTTCGAGATCAGCTGGAAATACCAGCTGATTCGGAAAGTAGGAGCGGGGTACATCTATGTTTTTCAATAGATGCAACTCGGCTTCCCACTCTCTCCACTGCTTTGCATGTATAGGGGATATTGGTTCATCCCACTCTAGGTCGAACAACCAAATTTTCCTCATACACACTCGTGCCTGTAATATTACCGGGCTGATAAAGTTCATCGGGTCAAATAGTCTACTCATCGTCGATAAGCAGATTCTCTTAGTCAAAACTTTGTCTGGACTACTGGGCTCAAACCTGACTCTTACCTGGAACTTATCCGTATTTGGATTCCAAGCGAGTCCCAGTACTCGCGCCATGGGGATGGGTTATACACCCAATTCAATGTCTCCGCTCCCGCGATCTTTCACCGGGAACGACTCTAATAGGGCCTCCGAGTTGGTAGTGAACTTGGTCAGAGGAAAACCCCCTGTAGCCAAGCACTCCTGTAGGCCGTGAGCCACTTCTATCGCTTGTTCCGCTGTGTCCTTGGACACCAATCCGTCGTCCATGTAGAAGTTTCTCAAGATGGACTCGATAACATCTACTGGATACTTACCAATCTGGGCCGTTGCCGTTTTCTTTAGAATAAACAGCGTGCCGTTGGGACTATCGCGGGCACCGAATATCCTGACATACATTTGGTATGTAAACACTGGGCCGGATAGGTCTTCATTCTCGTACCAGAGAAATCGAAGACTATCCTGGTCCGCCTTACAGGCTCTTACCTGGTGGAACATCGCCTCGATGTCGCAAGTAAACGCGAATCGCCGCTGTCTAAAGCGCAACAGTATTCCTATCAAATAATTATTCAGGTTGGGACCATCCATCAACTCTGAATTCAGGGACATACCTCTATAGACTGCTGCACAGTCGTTGACTACTCGGACTTTGTCTGGTTTGTCAGGGTGAGTCACATAGTGGTGTGGTTTTTTTTTCACTGAAAAAATTAACACTATTATGTTGACATTCAATACGAGCAGTCAATGTAATAATCTCCCAAAATTGTATAAAACAGACTTTTGTGAATTTCAGCCTTTTCAAGAGGAAGACTTAGCTCAACTCATAAGGAAGATGTCAAATGCAACTTGCGAACTGGACTGTATGCCAACACCTTTATTTAAATCAGTAATTCCCGTTGTTATTCAGCCCTTAACGATGTATATAAACATGGTTTTAGCAGATGCGGAATTCCCAGCCTTTCTTAAACTGTCTATCGTAAGACCTCTCTTAAAGAAATCGGAGTTGGATGCTGAGATATTAAAAAATTATCGACCAGTGTCAAACCTTAGTTTCTTATCTAAGGTAGTTGAGAAAGTGATACTTTATAGAGCTACACCACAGCTAGCTTTTCACCAGACACAGTCTGGTTACAGACGGCACCATTCCACTGAAACTGCTGATCTATTTCTTCTAAATAAATTTCTTAAGGGAATAGAAAATCAACAAGTTACTTTGTGCTCCTATATTGATTTGAGCGCGGCGTTCGACACTGTCCATCACAAAAACCTTATATTTAAGCTCAGTAAAGAATTTGGGTTCACTGGTGCTGCACTGAATCTCTTTGAGTCCTATTTAGTTGACAGACATCAATGCGTGAAAATTGATGAGAGTACATCTGATAAAACATTGCTTCAAACCGGCGTGCCTCAGGGAAGTATCCTTGGGCCAGCACTTTATAATGCGTATATGACTGACCTATTCTGGCGTGTGGATGCATTAGGAGTGAAAGGTGCTAACTATGCTGATGACACACAATTCTTTATGACTGGATATGCTGAAGATATAGAGACCCTGAAGACTCGTATCACTGCTGTGCTACATATTGTTGCTGATTGGATGGACGTTAATCACCTACAAATTAACCCAGATAAAACTGAACTGATTGTATATGGCACGAAACAACTACTACTAGGATCGGCATGCTGCATTGCAGCTGCATTTTTAAGAATGCTGTGCCGGCTTGTCAACAAAATTGCACCGCCACAACTCCCTATCAACCATGACATTTGCTAGATCATCCGCATCTTTAAGGCCAGTGTCCTTTAAGATGCGTCTCAAGAAAGTCATGGGCTGTCCACCATGCTTATTCACTCCATGAGGCTGCCAAAGTACAAGATTATGCACTGGCTGGTCCTCACGGCGAAAGCAATGTCCTGCAAAGCAGAGGCGATTTTGTTCTAGTGTCAAGCTTGGGGGAACCAATGAGACACCTCCAATGTTATATAGTGTCTGGTTGGAGATGTGTGCATTGTACTTGACACAATGAACCCGGCGTAGCATTCTTGTTAATGTGCCATCCAGAGATTTGGTGTCCTCAGCAGTTAGAGCCCAGCATGGACTCCCGTAGAGGAGTACTGGAACTACTGCTGCTCTAAATAATCGGACCTTAAGTTTCCGATTAATTCTCGGTGACTTCCAAATCCTGGAAAGCCTATTCAAGGCTGCCCATGCCTTTCCCTTACGTATTCGAAGGTCCTCACCTGACTTCCGGATCCATGATCCCAGGTAACAGAATTCGTCCACATGCTCAAGCATACCATCCTTTGAGCTTATGCTCATCGATCAGAGACTTGCTGAGGACTTTCAAAGTTAACTGTCAGAATTTTGGTCTTTCTGGAGTTAATAAAAAGACCAACACTAGAAGCAGCATGTTCTAATGAGCTGAGGAGCCGTTGGGCTCCCTCTAATGATTCTGAGAGTACTCCTAAGTCATCAGCAAAGTCTAGATCAGTTAGGTACTTGGCAGGATTTCCTCGACTTCTGGAGCCAGTAGGTGGAGTTATCATCACCCCATCATCATTATAATGATCTAAGGACATGCGTTGCGTAGAACATAGTCAACCACAATAATTAACAAGAATGGTGCAAGTGTGTCTCCTTGGAGGACGCCCCATAACACTTCAAATGGTTCTGTGTCACCGTCAACAGTAGACACAAATGTTGTCGAACCTTCGTATACTGATCTGATTGCTGCAATAATTTCATCAGGAATCCCATATAATGAAATTATGCTGAACATACGTGAGCGAGAGACTGAATCAAAGGCCTTGAAAAAGTCAACAAAGATAACAGCCAGAGGCCTGTCTTTCTTTTTTGATAACTCTTCAATTATCCTTCTAAGTGCCAAAATGGGCTCCATGGTCCCACGACCTTTATGGAACCCATTCTGATTTCCACAGAGCAGTCTCTCAATGGGATCCCTGATGCGATTTAATAGAATCCTATTGTATAGCTTTGCAGCAATCGAGATCAATGAGATTCCCCGAAAAGAACCATAGAGTGTTAGGTTGCCCTTCTTGGGAACTGGCACCAACTTATTTGTTTTCATTTCTTGTGGGACTCTTGTTGTTCGGTACATGTCTACTATGATGGGATAGATGAGCTTTAAACACTCAGGTATTTTAAAGACTTCAGGGGGAACACCATCTACTCCACTGGCACGATTGGTCTTAATGCTCTTTGCAGCAGCCTTCACTTTTGCAAAGGAGATATCGCCAATGGGAATATCTGGGAGTACAGACTCAGACACTTTTACTTCTATAAAGTTATCAGGCAATACCCTGTCATTATTGAGGAGCTTTTAAAAGTGGGCTTTCCAACCATTGAGCCGATCGGCTGGTGATTCAGCCTTAACCTTGGTTGTTGGTTGGCTTTTCCGCCCAGTAAGCAGATTGATCGATTTCCTAGCCTGGGATGATTGCCTGCTGTCGTCAGCATCATTGATGGCATCAACCTGTTGGTTTATTAGCTCATGTAGATTAGCAGAGTACTGCCTGTTCAGGGACCTAGATGCAGCCTTAACTGCATTCTTGGCCGCTGTAGTCTGTTAGAGTCGGGACTCTTTCTGCGCCTTATGAAGGTCATTTCGGCACTTCTGAATTTTGTTGTCAGTCCAGGGGGCCCTTTTCCTGTTTCGAGGGTATACAGGAACTGTTTCTGCAGCTGCCAACTTAACTGCTTCTGTAAAGGCAGTATAGCCCTCACAGTGATCTGCCGCCTCAGAGGCAAGAGCCTCATACCTGTTGCTCAGCTGTAGTGTGAAGCTGGATCTCACACTTGGCTGTTGCAACAGAGAGGACCAGTCATGCCGCGGCAAGGCAGATTTCGTTGTTCTGCTAGCACGCAGACTAAGTCTTACCTTGGCCACAATGAGGCGGTGATCACTGGAGAAGGGTCGAAGTGTAAATGCATTACAGTCTTGTATAGAGCTCCTGTATTTCCTACGAAACAGAATATGGTCTATCTGGGACTTGTGACCACTGGGTCCACTATGAGTCCATAGCTTTCCAGTTCGCTTCTTGAACTGGGTTCCAGCCGAAAACAATCCATTTCCAGAGATAAAATCCTGAAGATGGACAGAATTTCGGTTAACACTATTGCTATAGACCCAGGGCGATGTAGGTGATTGATGCAGACTTGCATTAAAGTCTCCCAGGAATGTTAAGAATGCATGCTGATCCACTCCATCAGTAGCTGCTTGTAGATTGTGGTAGAAATTTTCCACCTCCTCTACAGGGGCAACACTAGTTGGAGAGTAGCACACAATCAGAACCACCTTAGGAAACTTCTTAGCCAGTCTTCCAGAACATGAGAAGTGGCAACGGATGATGCGGTTAGAGATTTGGACTATTTTGTCCAATGCTGCATGTGCAGTTGGATTCATCAATAGACCAATTCCACCATTGCCACTATCATCTGCTGACGCGAGGGCGAGTCGCCAACCGCCCCCCATGTCCTTAATCAGAACCTCATCAGTCTGTCCAGTCTGCATTCGGTGCTGTTGAACACCCACTGCGCTAAGAGAAAGCTTATCTGCCAAGGCAGTCAGCTCACCTTGTCGCATTGGGGACCCGAGTGTTAGGGTGTTTACTGAGGCTAGTCTTGTGACTTGCCTCAGATTCACCAATGGCTTTGTTGGTTGGGGTGGAACATGAGAGTAACCTCCAACTCCAGAATCCCTCTCCCCATCACAATCTGGCCTCCCTGGTGACCCAGGGTTTGGGCCAGAAAGGTCATCAGGAAAGGGACTCAAAGAATTGTTGGCTGCTCTCTCTCCAGTAGGGGGTGAGACAGGCAGCCGGTCAGGAGTTAACTGACGCCTGTGAGGCCGATTGTGTCCGGTAATTCCACTGGCCTCTAGTGGCCGGACCTCCGCATTGCTAATTTAATCCATAGTGGGGGTTGGGGGGTGCTTTTTGCCGAGTCAGCTCTCGGGGCAAATACCACACCCTGGTTTGCCATTCCACAGGGTGGGTGTCGCAATGGAGTCAGATATGAGGCCCATCACCCATATCTACTCTGGCGCACATGACCCACCATTGGCTGTTGCGGCTCATCTGCTGGGTCATGCCCTGTACCCTTGCTGCCAGGTGCAGGTCGCAGTGAAGTGCTCTCAGAGTGGACATGAGAACACTCTACTCCTGACCAGCCATTGGTAGATCACCATCTGCCTGCTCAGGCCATATATCCCTGCAGCCAAGTATATGGGTCCTTAATCCAGGACCAAGGGCGTCCTTATCCCAGAACGAAGGGGGTCCTAGTTATAGGACCAGATTTGCCCTAGTAAGAGGGTCTATGCAGCTACAGGTGGCACCTCCTTTATGCTGCATGGAGGTGGCAAGTTTTCTTGATCAATGAATACTAGACTAGAATACTAGAATACTAGATTACTAGACTATGAATACTAGAATACCTGACCTGACCTGAAACAACAAAGAATGAAGATACCTCTGAATGCTAGAACAATTGTATACAGAAACGTTAAGATAGATTTCTCTGATAAGGTTAAGGAGATCTCTGATAAGGAGTTGTGTTTGATAGTGAATTGAAATTTAAAGATCAGATAGTAGCAACAGCAGCGAAATCGAAATATTATATCCGGTCTTTGTATAAAATTCGGCCTTACCTTTCAACTTCAGCTCTAGAAACCCTAGTCCACGCATTCATAACCAGCAGAATCGACTATTCAAACGCTGTCCTTAAAACATCCACTAAATCAGTAGTTAAATGTCTACAAATGATACAAAACAGCGCTGCAAGATTGGTTACTCATTCTCTGCGATATCGTGTTATCAATGGACAATACAAGTACACCTCGGCAACGGCAATGCTGAAATCCCTTCACTGGCTGCCCATTGAATCACAGAGTAATTATAAGCTTGCTTGTATCACATTTAAATGTCTGTCTGGGACTGCCCCGACTTATTTGCACAATGAAATATCTATCCTTGAGGATACCCGTACGTTGCGATCCAGCAATCTCTCAAAGCTTTCTGTCCCACTTGTGAAAAACACCCTAGCATCGAAGAGCTTCTACTCGTTTGCCCCTCGTTTGTGGAATAAACTACCGCCATCGACCCGATCAACTGAATCCATGATGACCTATGACTCATTTAGGCGCGAACTGAAAACCCTTTTGTTTACCGGTAATTGTAAATTAGATTAGTGCGGCAGCTCCAGGCGCTCTGATAAGAGTGTAAATACTCCCTAAGGGCGCCTGCAACACCAAATACAAATATCATTTATTATTATTATTATTTTTATTAAGTCTGGTCCGTCACTAAGTCCGGGTCCTCTACCTTCCCAGCAAATCCCTTGGCGAAATAGTTGTTTATCTGGACGCAATACTTCTCCCTGACGTCTGGATTCTTTAACAACCGAGCCCTTACTCCGTTTAATCTTTTCAAAGCTAAGTTGTAGTTGTTCTCCAACTTAGGAGGTTGTCGACGCCACAACATTCCAACTTCAAAATGTCCTGTCAGTAGCAGACATATGGTATCTTCCATCATC
>JAUCBJ010006174.1:0-17957 GCA_032718475.1 Nemertoderma westbladi | reverse complement strand
TGCGGACTGCGGACTACGGACTGCGGATTGTCAATTAAAAGCCCAAATATGCGCGGTCAATTTGAATTATAGCATTATAATGTAAGAATCCGCTCTTTGTTGTCTGGACAAACGGCGGACTGAAGCCAGAAAATTTTAACCTGATTGGCTCAATCATTTACATAGGCCCAAAAGGGAACTTTCCTGAATCCTCTTATTGGCTTAAATGTTTTAATTGTGACACAGAGATGGAAACCTATTATTTTGAAAACCTATTATGTAGGCAGTAGGAAGAACTCTTGAACTTTCAATAAAATCTCTCAGGTTAAGGCCGGTTCACTCTTTTAAGCATGATTCATTCGTAACTCTACTTTGGATGAAGACTTTGGGACTACTGTAGTATGTACTTCTGCTGCCGAAGCAGAGTTATGCTTATTGCTTAAAGGTGTGAACCGCGACCTTATAAGATATTCCTTGTTTGCTTGTTACTTAAATTAAAAGTTTTTACGTTGGGTCGTCCGGGGGGTGGTGGGGGGGGGGGGGGGGGGGGTTGGCTCGTGAAACATTATTTTTCCAAGATTGACCGACTTATTAGCGTTCAAACATTTCCGACGATGACAACGACAGACGGGTCCACCACTTATACCCATATGCATCGTCTCACCTGGACTTACGTTGCTCGCCCCACAGTTAATCGCCCATGTGAAGAATACCAGGATTTCACTTTTCGGTCGACTTTTTATTGGAACTTTATATATGAACATTTTTTATTTTTTTTAATTTATCTTTATTAAGTGTTTTATATCGCTTATTTCTGTCTTATAACCTGTACATATACTAATTTGTTTATTGTTTTGGTTAGATTCAGCCCTTCTGTAACCTGTATTTTTGGTGAAAACCTGGTATTCTTTACATGGGGGTAACTGCAAAGTGAAATATAACGGCAGAAAGTCTGGTATACTTCACATGGGCCCAGTTAATCGTATGTCAGATATGTAGGATATCACAGCCCACACTAAAAAAGCATTAAAAAAAGCACTAGCCGATCAGGTGTTCGTGGTTTTCATTTTAAGGCTGTCATAAAAATTTGGACAGAATTAAATGCCAGTAATTACTGTAGATGCGTCCTATTGGATGCTATTTATAGATCCACACCCATTTTCTTTTGCCCCTGTTCCCCCTTTTCTTACGCTCTCTTACGAAGATCTTCCGAATGGAGAGGATGTCCGAATATTCGCTCTTTTATATTTGCGAACAGACCACTGTGACATGAACTCTAAAGGCAGGAAGTATATAAAAATATTTATTGAAATAAATAATCTGAAAATCCGTAGAATGTTGATTATATAGTAGGCCCTTAATCAACAGTCCACGTAATTACTGTATAGGATAATTATTTCCTGTATTACAGTGTTGCACAATGGTAAACATTTAAAAGCCAAATGGGATGATTCATTCTTTAAGTTCCCTTTCAGCTTCAGCCTATGTACATGATTGAGCCAATCAGGTTACAATTTACCGGCTTCAGTCCGCCATTTGTCCAGACAACAAAGAGCGGATTCTTAGTTTGGAAGTCGATAATTCAAATTGACCGCGCGGATTTTGGCAATCCCCAGTCCGTAGTCCGCCAGTCCGCAGTCCGCTCTTTACATGCACCCGATAATGCTTTATACGCCAGATTAGAATGCAGTAATATCTTGACCGGTAATTAACTGAGTAGGCCTAATAAAATCTAAACATTATTTTAATTACATTTACATATAATCGAATCGTGTACCGGTATGTGAATTTATGTCAGCTGTACTGCTGTAAACTTATTATTACTGTGACTTATTAACTTTTAGACAATCTCCACTGGCTTTGCAACACCGCGATATTCTGATATTCCAGCGACGTTTACTGCCAAGGATCTCGAAGCTGAGTTCACGGTTTTGGATCTCATTGCTGGGGCGCCCAATTCTATCCCAGGATATGGTAACTTGCTGCAGGGAGTTACCCAAGCCTTCCTGCGTTCCGATCTCGCCATTCTACATTCTAACGTCATTCGATATAACGGTGATGATCGGTAAAGACTCTGACTCTTCGTTCTTCCTGTTTGACTCCCACGCGC
Source organism: Nemertoderma westbladi (assembly GCA_032718475.1). NCBI lineage: Eukaryota > Metazoa > Xenacoelomorpha > Nemertodermatida > Nemertodermatidae > Nemertoderma > Nemertoderma westbladi. Next base: position 15,868 of record JAUCBJ010006174.1, on the reverse strand, counting down.
TGACGCGCGGGATAAGGTTTTCCTTCGCCCGAGGGCGTCGCTGCGCTAACCATTTACTCAACTATTGACGAACTTATTGCCGGTTTCTATAGGGGAGTGCCTGGCGCCTGGGAGTCTGCAAGATAACGCACAGTACGAGATATCGTGTGTCAGAGTCCGCGCCCAGTTTACGGTGGAATCGCGACGGCCTGCTGCTCATCGTGCGTGTGTGGCTGCACATCAGCGCAACAACCCGGAACCCCACCGTCCTGCCGTCAGACCGTGCGAGTGCAGCTGCACATCAGCACAGTAATCCGGGACCCCACCGTGCAAGAGTGGAGGAATACTGGATTACAGGATTAATAACCCGGAGACTCATCGTGAGAATGTTGCGCGCAACCAACGTGTTAAGCTGTTAACCCCGAACCCCACCGGAGGGCCCTTTTGCGCAACCGGATTAATAACCGTAACGTCACCGTCACTGTCCCAACTCTCGAGGATAAAACAAGAGTTTGGGACAAAATGATGGGGGACGACGGAATGGGTCAGCGGACCTGTTGCGTTTGCGACGAGTCCGTATTCCTGGACTCCGTATTCCGTATTCCTGGACTCCATCCAGGAAAAGGTCTGGCGTGCTGATGTTCCCGATAAAGACAATGTCGAGTACGACCGGCGGATGATCGATTTATTCTGTAAGAAACTCACTCCCGGGAGCTCCACCAAGCACCAACTACCCCGCGGCCTTAACTAACCTCTACTCGGTTGAGGCCTTGGATGACCGACTAAAGGGTGTGTTGTTATCTCCCAGGGGTTTTTGATCAGGATGGTGCGTTGCGGCTGCGTATTTGTTCAACCTGTTCGAACTCCCTCAGAAATGCAGCTATGAAGAAACTCTCCATCGAAACTCTCCATCGCAAGTGGTTTCTTATTATGCGAGGTACCGACTTACCTCGCTGACTCAACCGACGCTGAGTGGAATTTGGTTGTTCGCGCGACGCCGACCTGTAGGACTGTAGTTGTTCGAGGCGGCGCGAATAAGATGATGCAGTCGCATGTGTTAGTTTGGGGACAACCTGACACTCCGGCTGCAATTCAACTACCTCGAGTTCTGCAGGACTCCGTTTCTTCGTTTCGGGTGATTCTAGCCGGAGCGTTAACTTCAGTCCAACGTTTATTGACTATGAAACGCTGCACCATCCGACGCAATAAAGTAAACGCGCTCCTTATGTTTCTACTCGCCAATAACCGTCTCTATAGCGATGTGGAGCGCATTCAGGGGCGGTTAGATGAACTGCCCGCCGATGACATCCCCAGTTCGATGATCAGCTCTGTCGTCGATGAAACAACGTAACCCACATCTGTTCCTCACCGTTGCTCTTAACGAAATTGGATCTCTTGCGGTTTTTAGGTTAGTTTATATTTAATTAAAATGGGGGGGGGGGGGGGTTGTTAGTTTTTACGTGGATTATTTAATTAAAGGCGGGGTGTTGGGGTTTGTTGTTCCTGGATTACGGAGACAGAGACACTATAAACCAGGACATAGTGTACATTTATTCCTAAAATGTGGGGCGAGCCACAAGGTAAATGAGCATTGCATTAGCATACAGTTGTCGGCGTTGTCCGTTTGTCTGTTTGTCTGACTGACTCAATGATTGGACGCCAATACCGGTATCCCAGCAACAGTTCAGCGATTTGTTTGAAATTTGGTATAGTGGAAAAAACTTTCATTTCTTTATTAAATTAACATGTTTCTGGCGTCATGTAATTCATGGTTTGGCGAAAGGTGGCGCTATATATAACTTCGTCTATGAGTTGAAATTATTGCAGCAATCAGATCAGTATACGATGGTTCGACAACATTTGTGTCTACTGTTGACGGTGACACAGAACCATTTGAAGTGTTATGGGGCGTCCTCCAGGGAGACACACTTGCACCATTCTTGTTCATTATTGTGGTTGACTATGTTCTACGCATGTCCTTAGATCATCATAATGATGATGGGGTGATGATAACTCCACCTACTGGCTCCAGAAGTCGAGGAAATCCTGCCAAGTACCTAACTGATCTAGACTTTGCTGATGACTTAGGAGTACTCTCAGAATTACTAGAGGAAGCCCAACGGCTCCTCAGCTCATTAGAACATGCTTCTTCTAGTGTTGGTCTTTTTATTAACTCCAGAAAGACCAAAATTCTGACAGTTAACTTTGAAAGTCCTCAGCAAGTCTCTGATCGGATGAGCATAAGCTCAAAGGATGGTATGCTTGAGCATGTGGACGACTTCTGTTACCTGGGATCATGGATCCGGAAGTCAGGTGAGGACCTTCGAATACGTAAGGGAAAGGCATGGGCAGCATTGAATAGGCTTTCCAGGATTTGGAAGTCACCGAGAATTAATCGGAAACTTAAGGTCCGATTTATTTAGAGCAGCAGTAGTTCCAGTACTCCTCTATGGGAGTCCATGCTGGGCTCTAACTGCTGAGGACACCAAATCTCTGGATGGCACATTCACAAGAATGCTACGCCGAGTTCATTGTGTCAAGTACAATGCACACATCTCAATCAGACACTATATAACATTGGAGGTGTCTCATTGGTTCCCCCAAGCTTGACACTAGAACAAAATCGCCTCCGCTTTGCAGGACATTGCTTTCGCCGTGAGGACCAGCCAGTGCATAATCTTGTACTTTGGCAGCCTCATGGAGTGAATAAGCATGGTGGACAGCCCATGACTTTCTTGAGACGCATCTTAAAGGACACTGGCCTTGAAGATGCGGATGATCTAGCAAATGTCATGGATGATAGGGAGTTGTGGCGGAGCAATTTTGTCGACAAGCCGGCACAGCATTCTTAAAAATTCAGCTGCAATGCAGCATGCCGATCCTAGTAGTAGTAGTAGTAGTTGTCTATGAGTAACTGTTGAACCACTGCGCCTGCATACAATGTGACGATATTTTTACAGAATGACCAATGGAATGGTGGTAAAAACCTGTATATTAATTAAGTATTGTTAAATAAAAGTGTTACATTTTTAAGGAATGTTTCAAAATATTATATTGATTAATTAAATTGATAATGCATAAAATAATTATTTTTCTAGCCTCTAAAATTCTTTACACTTCAGTCTCGGCTATATTACCGTAGCCACAAATCTGGAGATGCATAAGGTAACGTATGGCAGATTTACTTTGCAGTAATTTCAATTTGCGAAACAACCCCCCCCCCCCCCCCTCCCTCCGTGATACACATTTGTACCAATTAGCCTACTTTACTATCTTATTTCACGCGCTCACTCCTCATCATTTTTAGTGTCACTCCGTTATGAGTGGGTTATTTAATGGGCGCTATTCTATATTAAATATATATTACTATTATTATATTATTATTAATAACTAATAATTTTTATATTTTTATTTTACTTTTCAGATATGCAGAGGAGTCTAATGGGAATGATATACATAGACCAATTATGTTACGTTCTAACTCCATGTGAAGACATGCGGAGAAATGGTTTGAATCCTGTGGAAGAAAACATTAAAAATCCAGATATATTTACCATAAGTTGGTCAAAGAAAAATCAAACGATGAGAAATTCTATGTTGTTTGATTTTGGTTTTGAGATGAATGGAAATGAAGAATTGGAACAGATAGAATCGGCTATTAGATACATTGAGGACCAGTTTGATTTGATTCTCAATCAAGAACATTTCAATGAATCTCTGATAATTCTAAAAGATTTAATGAATTGGGATTACAATGATATTATTTAAAATAAAGTTAATACCACTGATCTTCAAAAAGAACAAATTGCCGAGTTGAGTAAAGCTGACGGGATGATGTACAGAGAGTTGGTAGTTATGGTAGGGACAGGATGGAGGACGACGTTGCACGTTTTGTACATGTCCAGGACAATTTCGCCAGGAATTGTCCTCCTTCTGGTTTCTTTGCTGAATTGGAACCAATGGAAATCTATGATCAATGTAAAGTCCTACAGACTTGGAATCCGTCGGTACTGAAGTTATTACGTATCAATCATGGGGACTGATAATGAACTACTGGAAACTTAAATCTTTGAACTTCGACCAGAGAAGATCTTAATTTCTAGAACACTGTTCGACTGAACTATTGTATACTTTATTATCGGTGTAGAAATAGTTGAGGGTTAGAGTTGCTAGAAAAAATGAATTGTAAATTAAATAACCGAGTTTCCCCATAGATACAGAAATCAAGTTTATCCCGATATCTTAATAAGTTGGTATATGTAACGTTCCATAAACATATAATTGTTTAAAGCAGTTCATATAAATACTCCACTACCAGAGAAAGCAGTTCGTAGAAAACCCTAAAACCTAATATTAAGTCTGTTCCTATAGAAAACCCTAAACCCTATTATGAAAAATTTTCCTGTCTCGTTCAGTATGATAGCAGTTTATTAGTATGGCCAACTACAGCACTGTCAGACATCCTGCTCCTTGAGTTTACCTTTCAGTCCTAGCATTCAATCACATCATCACTTTCCCTTTTTTCCAATATGACCAACATCATAATCGTTGAGCCGTGGAGGTTGATGTGTATAGGTCGTCCATCCCGCGATTTCCGATTGTTATGACTCATATTACTGTCCCGGCTGCCAACAGATTGCTCCGGCTCAGCCCTTGTCGACTGTTGTATCTGGGTTCGGGCATCATCATGGGAATCAATGGTATGTGGCACATTTTCTAAGATTTTAACCTGATGACCTAAGTATTTTAATTTGTCCACAATTTCAAGAGGCAAACCATCTAGAACAACAGTTGGTCGCAACTTAACATTCAAGATTTTAGGGTAAAAATAGATACACTTGACTTGGATTTCTTCCAGTTAGGTAACTCAGAATAATTCTGAGCATATTATTTAAAAGCAATATCAATTAGGCGCTGAAGCTCATGAATAAAATTAGAAATAATGTACAAATCATTTCCATAGCTAAAATGAGCTTAAGGCGTACATTATCAAGATAGCAACCTATGTCAGAGAGCATTAAGACCAATCGTACCAGTGGAGTAGATGGTGTTCCCCCTGAGGTCTTTAATATACCTGAGTGTTTAAAGCTCATCTATCCCATCATAGTAGACATATACCGAACAACAAGAGTCCCACAAGAAATGAAAACAAATAAGTTGGTGCCAGTTCCCAAGAAGGGCAACCTAACACTCTATGGTTCTTTTCGGGGAATCTCATTGATTTTGATTGCTGCAAAGCTATACAATAGAATTCTATTAAATCAGGGATCCCATTGGGAGACTGCTCCATGGAAATCAGAATGGGTTACGTAAAGTTTGGGGGACCACTGAGACCATTTTGGCACTTAAAAGGATAATTGAAGAGTTATCAAAAAAGAAAGACAGGCATCTGGCTGTTATCATTGTTGACTTCTTCAAGGCCTTTGATTCAGTCTCTCGCTCATGTATGTTCAGCATACTTTCAGTATATGGGATTCCTGATGAAATTAATGCAGCAAGCAGATCAGTATACGATGGTTCGACAACATTTGTGTCTACTGTTGATGGTGACACAGAACCATTTGAAGTGTTATGGGGCGTCCTCCAGGGAGACACACTTGCACCATTCTTGTTCATAATTGTGGTTGACTATGTACTACGCATGTCCTTAGATCATCATAATGATGATGGGGTGATGATAACTCCACCTACTGGCTCCAGAAGTCGAGGAAATCCTGCCAAGTACCTAGCTGATCTAGACTTTGCAGATGACTCAAGGTCAGGTCAGGTATTCTAGGTCATTGATCAAGAAAACTTGCCACCTCCATGCAGCATAAAGGAGGTGCCACCTGTAGCTGCATAGACCCTCTTACTAAGGCAAATCTGGTCCTTTAACTAGGACCCCCTTCGTTCTGGGATAAGGACGCCCTTGGTCCTGACTAAAGGACCCATATACTTGGCTGCAGGGGTATATGGCCTGGCCAGGCAGATGGTGATCTACCAATGGCTGGTCAGGAGTAGAGTGTTCTCATGTCCACTCTGAGTGCACTTCACGGCGATGTCAATGGTGGGTCATGTGCGTGCGCCAGAGTAGATATGGGGGATGGGCCTCATATCTGACTCCACTGCGACACCCACCCTGTGGAATGGCAAACCAGGGTGTGGTATTTTCCCCAAGAGCTGACTCGGCAAAAAAGCACCCCCCAACCCCCACTATGGATTACATTAGTAATGCGGAGGTCCAGCCAATAGAGGCCAGTGGAATGACTGGACACAATCGGTCCCACAGGCGTCTGTTATCTCCTGACCGGCTGCCTGTCTCATCCCCTACTGCTGGAGAGAGAACGGCAAACAATTCTTTGAGTCCCTTTCCTGATGACCTTTCTGGCCCAAACCCTGGGTAACCAGGGAGGCCAGATTGTGAGGGGGAGAGGGATTCTGGAGTTGGAGGCTACTCTCATGTTCCACCACGACCAACAAAGCCATTGGTGAATCTGAGGCAAGTCACTAGACTAGCCTCAGTAAACACCCTAACACTCAGGTCCCCAATGCGACAAGGTGAGCTGACTGCCTTGGCAGATAAGCTTTCTCTTAGTGCAGTCGGTGTTCAAGAGCACCGAATGCAGACTAGACAGACTGATTAGGTTCTGATTAAGGACATGGGGGGCGGTTGGTGACTCGCCCTCGCTTCAGCAGATGATAGTGGCAATGGTGGAATTGGTCTATTGATGAATCCAACTGCACATGCAGCATTGGACAAAATAGACCAAATCTCTAACCGCATCATCCGTTGCCACTTCTCATGTTCTGGAAGACTGGCTAAGAAGTTTCCTAAGGTGGTTCTGATTGTGTGCTGCTCTCCAACTAGTGTTGCCGCTGTAGAGGAGGTGGAAAATTTCTACCAGAATCTACAAGCAGCTACTGATGGAGTGGATCAGCATGCATTCTTAACATTCCTGGGAGACTTTAATGAAAGTCTGCATCAATCACCTACATCGCCCTGGGTCTATAGCAATAGTATTAACCGAAATTCCGTCCATGTTCAGGATTTTATCTCTGGAAAAGGATTGTTTTCGGCTGGAACCCAGTTTCAGAAGCGAACTGGAAAGCTATGGACTCATAGTGGACCCAGTGGTCGCAAGTCCCAGATAGACCATATCCTGTTTCGTAGGAAATACAGGAGCTCTATACAAGACTTTAATGCATTTACACTACGACCCTTCTCCAGTGATCACCGCCTTATTGTGGCCAAGGTAAGACTTAGTCTGCGTGCTAGCAAAACAACGAAATCTGCCTTGCCGCGGAATGACTGGTCCTCTCTGTTGCAACAGCCAAGTGTGAGATGCCAGCTTCACACTACAGCTGAGCAACAGGTATGAGGTTCTTGCCTCTGAGGCGGCAGATCACTGTGAGGGCTATACTGCCTTCACAGAGGCAGTTAAGTTAGCAGCTGCAGAAACAGTTCCTGTATACCCTCGAAACAGGAAACGGGCCCCCTGGACTGACAACAAAATTCAGAAGTGCCGAAATGACCTCTATAAGGCGCAGAAAGAGTCCCGACTCAAACAGACTACAGCGGCCAAGAATGCAGTTAAGGCTGCATTTGGTCCCTGAACAGGCAGTACTCTGTTAATTTACAGGAGCTAATAAACCAACAGGTTGATGCCATCAATGATGCTGACGACAGCAGGCAATCATCCCAGGCATGGAGATTGATCAACTTGCTTGCTGGTCGAATAAGCCAACCAACCACCAAGGTTAAGGCTGGATCGCCTCAATGGTTGGAAGGCCCACTTTGAAAAGCTCCTCAATAATGACAGGGTATTGCCTGATAACTTTATAGAAGTAAAAGTGTCTGAGTCTGTACTCCCAGATATTCCCATTGGTCATATCTCCTTTGCAGAAGTGAAGGCTGCTGCAAAGAGCATTAAAAACAATCGTGCCAGTGGTGTCGATGGTGTTCCCCCTGAGGTCTTTAAAATACCTGAGTGTTTAAAGCTCATCTATCCCATCATAGTAGACATGTACCGAACAACAAGAGTCCCACAAGAAATGAAAACAAATAAGTTGGTGCCAGTTCCCAAGAAGGGCAACCTAACACTCTATGGTTATTTTCGGGGTATCTCATTGATCTCGATTGCTGCAAAGCTATACAATAGAATTCTATTAAATCGCATCAGGGATCCCATTGAGAGACTGCTCCGTGGAAATCAGAATGGGTTCCGTAAAGGTCGTGGGCCCATTTTGGCACTTAGAAGGATAATTGAAGAGTTATCAAAAAAGATAGGCTGGCTGTTATCTTTGTTGACTTCTTCAAGGCCTTTGACTCAGTCTCTCGCTCACGTATGTTCAGCATACTTTCATTATATGAGATTCCTGATGAAATTATTGCCGCAATCAGATCAGTATACGATGGTTCGACAACATTTGTGTCTACTGTTGACGGTGACACAGAACCATTAGAAGTGTTATGGGGCGTCCTCCAGGGAGACACACCTGCACAATTCTTGTTCATAATTGTTGTTGACTATGTTCTACGCATGTCCTTAGATCATCATAATGATGATGGGGTGATGATAACTCCACCTACTGGCTCCAGAAGTCGAGGAAATCCTGCCAAGTACCTAACTGATCTAGACTATGCTGATGAGTTAGGAGTACTCTCAGAATCACTAGAGGGAGCCCAACGGCTCCTCAGCTAATTAGAGCATGCTGCTTCTAGTGTTGGTCTTTTTATTAACTCCAGAAAGACCAAAATTTTGACAGTTAACTTTGAAAGTCCTCAGCAAGTCTCTGATCGGATGAGCATAAGCTCAAAAGATGGTATGCTTGAGCATGTGGATGACTTCTGTTACCTGGGATCATGGATCCGGAAGTCAGGTGAGGACCTTCGAATACGTAAGGGAAAGGCATGGGCAGAGAATTAATCGGAAACTTAAGGTCCGATTATTTAGAGCAGCAGTAGTTCCAGTACTCCTCTATGGGAATCCATGCTGGGCTCTAACTGCTGAGGACACCTAATCTCTGGATGGCACATTCACAAGAATGCTACGCCGGGTTCATTGTGTCAAGTACAATGCACACATCTCCAACCAGACACTATATAACATTGGAGGTGTCTCATTGGTTCCCCCAAGCTTGACACTAGAACAAAATCGCCTCTGCTTCACAGGACATTGCTTTCGCCGTAAGGACCAGCCAGTGCATAATCTTGTACTTTGGCAGCCTCGTGGAGTGAATAAGCATGGTGGACAGCCCATGACTTTCTTGAGACGAATCTTAAAGGACACTGGCCTTGAAGATGCGGATGATCCGGATGATGCGGATGCGGACTAGCAAACGTCACGGGTGATAGGGAATTGTGGAGGTGCAATTTTGTCGATAAGCCGGCAAAGCATTCTTAAAAATGCAGCTGCAATACAGCATGCCGATCCTAGTAGTAGTAGTAGTTGCTGATGACTTAGGAGTACTCTCAGAATCACTAGAGGGCGCCCAACGACTCCTCAGCTCATTAGAACATGCTGCTTCTAGTGTTGGTCTTTTTATTAACTCCAGAAAGACCAAAATTTTGACTACTACTAGGATCGGCATGCTGCATTGCAGCTGCATTTTTAAGAATGCTGTGCCGGCTTATCGACAAAATTGCACCGCCACAACTCCCTATCACCCATGACATTTGCTAGATCATCCGCATCTTCAAGGCCAGTGTCCTTTAAGATGCGTCTCAAGAAAGTCATGGGCTGTTCACCATGCTTATTCACTCCATGAGGCTGCCAAAGTACAAGATTATGCACTGGCTGATCCTCACGGCGAAAGCAATGTCTTGCAAAGCGGAGGCGATTTTGTTCTAGTGTCAAGCTTGGGGGAACCAATGAGATACCTCCAATGTTATATAGTGTCTGGTTGGAGATGTGTGCATTGTACTTGACACAATGAACCCGGCGTAGCATTCTTGTGAATGTGCCATCCAGAGATTTGGTGTCCTCAGCAGTTAGAGCCCAGCATGGACTCCCATAGAGGAATACTGGCACTACTGCTGCTCTAAATAACCGGACCTTAAGTTTCCGATTAATTCTCTGTGACTTCCAAATCCTGGAAAGCCTATTCAAGGCCGCCCATGCCTTTCCCTTACGTATTCGAAGGTCCTCAACTGACTTCCGGACCCATGATCCCAGGTAACAGAAGTCATCCACATGCTCAAGCATACCATCTTTAGAGCTTAGGCTCATCTGATCAGAGACTTGCTGAGGACTTTCAAAGTTAACTGTCAAAATTTTGGTCTTGCTGGAGTTAATAAAAAGACCAACACTAGAAGCAGCATGTTCTAATGAGCTGAGGAGCCGTTGGGCTCCCTCTAGTGATTAAGAGAGTACTCCTAAGTCATCAGCAAAGTTCGGTTAACACCGGTTAATTCATCATCGGTTAACACTATTGCTATAGACCCAGGGCGATGTAGGTGATTGATGCAGTCTTGCATTAAAGTCTCCCAGGAATGTTAAGAATGCATGCTGACAGGAGAAAGTAAATATATTATTTTAACAGAGAATACAAAAGAAGTTACAGTCGATTGGATTTCGCTTAATGTAAGTGAGGTGCCGCATTGAAAATGGAAGTAATTGTTGCAGATATTACAAGGGCAATAATCAGAAACATCTGTTACTCGGGAATAGCACAGACCACAAGATGGCATCAAAGAATGAACACACAAACCGAAGAAAAGCTGCAAAGCTGCCACACCCTATTACCGATGTAACAACGTAGTATATAGAAAGACTTCAATAAAGCGTCTACCCCATGTCAGCGTCCGTCCCATGTCAGCGTCCGCCCCATGTCAGCGTCCGCCCCATGTCAGTGTCCGCCCCATGTCAGCGTCCACCCCATGTCAGCGTCCGCCCCATGTCAGCGTCCACCCCATGTCAGTGTCCGCCCCATGTCAGCGTCCGCCCCATGTCAGCGTCCACCCCATGTCAGCGTCCACCCCATGTCAGCGTCCGCCCCATGTCAGCATCCGCCCCATGTCAGCGTCCACCCCATGTCAGCATCTGCCTCATGTATGCGAGTCTAATAGTGTAGTAAACATCTGCATATAATCAGCTAAAAAGCATTATGAATAACTAATAACGGGTGAAGGTTTCAACTTTCAGACATTTCGCCCCCTAGCGGCAGACTAGAGAACTCTGGTTCGTACCCTCCCAAACACGCAGTCTATATGGTCTACTACAACTACGATCGGTATGCTGCATTGCAGCTGTATTATATATATATTACATATATATTAAGAATGCTGAGCCGGCTTGTCAACAAAATTGCACCGCCATAACTCCCATATAACGCCATCATCCATGACATTTGCTATAACATCCGCATCATCAAGTTCAGTGTCCTTTAAGATGAGTCCGAATAAAGTTATGGGCTGTCCACCATGCTTATTTTCACTCCATGAGGCTGCTAAAGCACAAGATTATGCACTGGCTGGTCCTCACGGCGAAACCATGTCCTGCAAAGCGGACGCGGTCCTGTTCAAGTACTAATGGAACACATATAATGCTGTATAGAGACTGATTGGAGATGTGTTCATTGTACTTTACACAATTAACCCGGCGCAGCATTCTTGTGAAAATGCCATCCAGAGATTTGGTATCCACTGCAGTTAGAGCCCAGCATGGACTCCCATATAAGAGTGCTTGTACTACTGCTGCCATAAATAACGAAACCTTAATGTTCAGTTTTATTCTATGGGACTTCTAAATCCTGGACAGACTATCTAACGCCGCCCATGCCTTCCCCTTACGTACCCGAAGGTCTTCCTTCACTTGACTTTCGGATCCATGATCCCAAGTAGCAGAAGTCATCCACGTGCTCAAGCAGATCCTATGCCTTTACGATCAGACATTTCTTGATGGCTGTCTGGGTTCACTGGAGATATGTACATTTGATCCATTCTTTTAGTAGTAATTTATGATTTCTTATAGCATCTTCAGTTCCCAGTTTCTGCTTATATCCAAACTGGGAACTGGTTATTTATAAGTAGCAATAATATGAGATTCAATCCTACTCAAATTATTACAGTAATCATAATTTAATATTAAAATATAAGATAAAAAACAAGATCAATGTTAATTACTTAAGTATATATAATTTAAGTACATATTATTAACTATTTATTATAATATTGTGTATAATGTAGGACATTAACTCACGCAGGTCTCGAATGTTAATATTTACACGAACGAACGAATCGAGTGAGTATAATATTGGAACGAGGGACCGAAGTGAGATAAAGGTACATTATACACAATATAATGTTGTTTTATTGTTAAATATAAGGATTACATAACAAGTTGTATACTATATAATATTGGCCATTATTTAATTTCAACATAAAGAAACATTAGTACTGTACTAGTACAGCTAACTGTTTTTTAACAATTATTAATTAGCAACGATGAGAACGGTGGTGTATGTAAAAGCTTTTGTGGGATAACTGATACGTTTGCCTTTGCTGGCCAGTTCCCCCCCAGGCGCTGGAATACTCTAAAAAAGGTTTTCTAACTGTATATATATTCCCCTCGCCCGCAAGGTACCTTTACAGGTGTTTTAACGGACATAAAAATCATTCTGCTATATACGTGTTTTAGCGGACATGGTAAGACAAAAAACTTGTAATGCACCAACCACCTTTCACAGCTTAGCCGTGATGATTCATATTACGACATCTAGCAGCTGGTTGCTGACATGGAAACAGCCATTGGCCGCGTGGTTCTTTGTTTGGCTTGGGCCAATCAGGGCGGTTTTTCCTGTCGACGTGTAGCTTTTCTGCCGATCATAAGGAGAGTGTTCAGTCTTACTGTTTTTTCTTGATACTTTGTTGTTATTGCTGTCTAAGCCAGAAACACCGGCATTTTTGGATAGATACTGCTGTACCGTAAACTGCTTGAATTATCGAAAGTATAAACTGTTACCTGACTTAAATCACTCATCTCACCTTGATACTTTTAATTGCATTAATCATATGGTTTGTACTGTTATTTTACCGTCAGTTATTAATTGTAAATATTTGTTGATGGAAATATTGCTATTTGGATAATACGGATAAATCACCCAATTCCCAATTTTCTTGATAACACTACAGGTTAGAGAGACCGGCTATATATAACAATTGCGATTTATATTAATGTGGTGTGTATTGAATCCAATGTTATTTAGCAGACCCTACGTGAGTCAATTACTGCTCTCTTTATGTGTGATCAAATATACTGACTGTCGGCAGAATAGTGTGTATGATTGTGATTGGTAACAAAGTATTTCCTAAAGAATACGCTTTATACTTTAATCATAAGCAGTATCGTTGCGTTTTAGTATAAGTCTTAGTTCTGTTTAAATAGATAAAGCGCCACGTCCTAAAGGAACTGTTAATATTTCCCGAAAGCCAATAATATCTGTCAGAGATTAATTATTAACGATCTATCGAATAATACATTAGGTATACACTGCAACCTTACACTGTAATAATAAAATTCAAGCATCCGAATTCAGTCTCCCGGGTGTAGATCCATCGGGTGAATGATCGCGCATGGGCTGATTTCGGCTAATGTTTTGCGTATTAGCATAAATTATTGTCGTATGCTAAAGTGGTTTTAATTAACTAAAAGACATATAAAATTTGGCAGGTTAAACTGCTAAAGGTCTTCAAAAGCGCGAACAGTAACAGTTTATAATCTTATTGCAGTAGGCAATAAGGTTGCAAGTGTAGGCATTAAATACAGTTTAATACTGTTCTGGCGAACAGTAACGGTTTACAATCTTATTGCAGTAGGCAATAGGGTTGCAAAATACCGTAGTGACTGGTAAAACTGAACCGGTACTTTGTAGGTCAGTAGGCCTAACTGTCATCACCGGTACCGGTACTGCTGTACAAGTACATTAGTATTATTCGATTTTGATTGTTGTATACCAGTAGGTCTTGGTACTTAATCAGGGAACGGCCGCCCTGATTTTTTATTTGAGATTCTACTTATTTCTGTCGGTTTTATTTACTAGTAGGCTAATATTGAGCAGAAGGCGTGTGACCCTGCTCAGATTGTTCAGATAATTGTAGGCTGAGCTGCTGTCTGACTGTGGTTGGGTTTGGAGAGATTACGGCGTGTGTAGAGTTTGTCTGATAAAGTGCCGTTAGTAAGTTGGGGCAGTCATAACTGTAAGGTCAATCCCCTCTTAAAGAGTAAGTCGTACTACCGTGTTAGCACGCATACTAACTAACAGTTTCAGAGTCTGCATATACCGTAGTTTATTTAGGCTTGATCGTAGTCTGCCAGTGTTTTGGCCTGTGTTTGTTTGTGTGGTCTGTTCAGGTACCGTAATAGTTATTACTCAAATATTTGTAGGCTGGATTGTTGTCTAGCTATTTTTGGGTCTGAAGGGATTGCTGCGTGTGTAGAGTTGGTCTGATCAAGTGCCGTTAGTAAGTTGGGGCAGTCATAACTGTAAGGTCAATCCCCTCTTAAAGAGTAAGTCGTACTACCGTGTTAGCACGCATACTAACTAACAGTTTCAGAATCTGCACATACAGTAGTTTGTTTAGGCTTGATAGTAGTCTGCCAGCGTTTTGGTTTGTATTTGTTTGAGTATTCTGTACGGGTAGCGTAATATTTATTATTCAGAGTTTATGCGATTATCCGCAACATTCATGTCCCCAAGTTTATTCCTACAGTAATTGTGCTTGTTATACATACCGTTATAGTTAAACTAACCCCGGTACTACATCAGGGCTGCTTGGCGTAGGTAAAGACTGACGACTTTGTGCTTCGGTCACTCCAGCAGATGCCGTGGTTCTTTTAACTGTTCAAGTATATTTAACTACTGATTATTTGTTATACCGGTACTTGTACCTAATTTAGGGTTTAGAGTACAGTGCCTTCCGAAGTAATTAGTGTAGGCAGTATATTTGTGTTGTAAAGTGGTTGATAGGCACATTCGTTAGCTCTATTAGCTTCTGGGTAGGAACAATCCGTGATACATAACGTAGTACCTATAGCGATACGGTTATAGGTCGTCAGGCGGTGGTATTTTCCTATCTGGACAGTACAATATATTTACTACTACTTATTATTTAAATACCGTAGTACCCTGTCCTTTGTAATAGCCAGAAATCTAACCCTTTGTTAGACTGGTTTGTAGACTTCCTGTAAAATTACCCTAAAAATTCGTACGTAATATTTTGTTGTGTTTAATTAGAGAATTAATCTCACCCGTATCGTAAGTAATTTGTAGTATTAAGTAACTTAGGTAAATTAGAATTATCAGTTTTAGTGTCAAATAAATAACACTTCACTGAGAGCGCTCAGCTTCTGTGTAGTGACTTCCCCAGAAATAATAACATTTATTTCAAATATTGTCAAAAACCCTTTTTAAACGGGTATATATCTATTATAAATCAACTCAAACGATTTATAAATAGTAGGCCTGCCATACAAAACTAGGTCTCACTATCAGTTGGACTACTGCTTAAATAACGGTAACAAAGTAAGTTAAAGTAACCAAGTAGCCCTAAAATATTCAGAGATTCAAATATCCTAAAATAATTGACATACCGGTACTCATTATAGGCTTATTATATTTATCTCTATAAATTTGAGCAGAAATCATACCGGTACTCTGTAATTAATTCTAGTTCATAATTATACTTACATGCTGTAAGTGTAAGCTGTATACCGGTATTCATTATAGGCCTACTATATATATATATATATTTGTGTTAAAATTATATACCGGTACTCTGTGACAAATCTAGTCTGTAATAATACTTATATATTATAAGCATACCGGTATTCTAATATATTGTATATATATCACGTTCCACTGAGTAACGGTACCGGTAATAAATCGCTAGGCTTGCGGTCATACTGAATTA
>JAUCBJ010006173.1:0-17282 GCA_032718475.1 Nemertoderma westbladi | reverse complement strand
AGCTTTCGTTTACACAGTGAACTCGACGTAGCATTTTTGTGAATGTGCCATCCAGAGACTTGGTGTCCTCAGTAATTGGAGCCCAGTATGGACTCCCATAGAGGAGTACTGGAACTACTGCTGCTCAAAATAATCGAAACCTTGAGATTCCGTTTTATTATATGGGACTTCCAAATCCTTGACAGATTATTCAATGCTGCCCATGCCTACCCCTTAGGTATTCGAAGGTCTTCACCTAACTTCGGACCCATGATGTAAGGCAGCAGAAGTCCACATGCTCCAGCACACCATCCTTAGAGGTTATGCTCATACGTTCCAACATTTCCGGATGACTGTCAAAATAATGGTCTTCTTGGAGTTAATAAATAGACCAACACTGGTAGTTGTTCTAATGACCTGAGGAGCATTTGGTCTCCCTATAGAGATTCTGAACAGATCACGGAGAACAGAGCATGGTGAGTATTTAATATTCTGTCAAGAGGATTGAAATCGCGTGGGATCAAACCTCCCCTGAGGTAAGTTTATACCGGGCTCGAACTGCAGAAGGCACCAGATCCCTTGATAGTACCGGGATACTGCGCCTCGGTTCATGGTGTAATATATAATGGTCAGGTAATGACGGGGAATTGCAAAAACCCAGCATGCCGGCCAATGTTACCTAACTAACTATAGCATAACTAACGATCAGTCTGTGCATGATCTTGTTCTGTGGAAGCCAGCCTGTGAGGGGAAATATTGTGATAAGCCATTGCAACCTTGACTGCCCTCAAGAAATGTCTGCTAGCATAAGCTCCAGGAGGGATGGATGGCTTGTTTGAGCATGTGGATGACTTCTGCTACAGTACTTGGGATCATTGATCCGAAAGTCAGCTGAAGACCTTTGCTTACATAAGGGGAAGGCATGGGCAGCATTGAATAGCCTATCCAGGATTTGGGAGTCCCATAGAATAAAACGAAATTTCAAGGTTCGATTATTTAGGGGAGCAGTAAGTTTGTGTACAATGTATGTGCAATGTACACATTTCCAATCAGACTCTATTGGAGGTGTTTCATCCGCTTTGCAGGACACATTGAATTCGCCGTGTGGATCAGCCAGTGCTCAGTGCATAATCTTGTGCTTTGGCGGCCTCGTGGAGTGAATAAGCATGATGAATAGCCCATGACTTTCTTGAGAGGTCCAGTAACGGACACCGGCCTTGAAGATGCGGATGATCTAATTGATGATTGACGTGAAGTTACCGCGATTTCACAACATTTTAATCTGAACGTAAAAATGACGTGGAATTTTTCACCTCATATTTTCACGTTATATTTTAACCAAAACACTTTAAAAGTTACTCTAGCGGCCCTTTGGTTCCGTTTGGGTCTTTTCGAATGTGGTGTATGTTGGTTTCAATTCACATTCTTCCATTAGGTCCAAGATTAAGCGCCCGTTTCTATTCAAACTGGTGTTCTAGGTGTAACACTTGATATGCTTGATGCTTAGGCTTGTTACAATCGTCCATCCATTTCCAATGTCACTACTTGATGATAGTGTCTTCCTGACAAATCCGATGTTCTTGTATCTATATAAAAATATATGATGTCGATGTTATATTTTGCCTGTTTGTTAGAAATAGTAGCGAAGATTCAAGGGACAAAGTGCAATTGAAGGGGCCCAATAGGCCGAAAAGGTAGTATACAGTGTTGGCCCACTGTCATCCTTCCATGTTTGTGTCACTTCAGAACAACAGCCCTGTTATATTATTTATTACTTGAATGCGAGGCACATTCAAATCGCTAAACTAGTAAAGGAGCTTACTTGTCATCTTGCTACAGTTTATGGACCCTAACTGTGACATGGCCAATGACAATAGCGACTTATCGAGTTGCGCCATGGTTATGTTTCTGCATACATTTATTACATTTAGCCATTTAGGAATGTTGATTGTGACGTTTGATGTTGGTTGATTCATGAATAATTTCAAAGATAACTAATAATAGTGGGAGCTATTGGAAGAGTGCCGATGGTTGAACTACAGTCAATACTGTCTAGTTTTAATTCTCCTAGAGCGACTATAACTGTCCCTAAAACAGGTACACCTATTTGTGATTCTTTTTATAATAATTTGTCACCAACATATATATACCATCTCTTATGACAGAGATGGTAAGACCTCCTTGGGTGAGGCTGAATTATTGTTTCGCTTTCAATCTTTATAGTTACAAGCGTCGGGAGTTGGTCAAACTGTCTATGATTCATATAAGATGGTTTGAACTTTTGAAGCCATCCAACGTCATGGCAACTCAGAGCTATTCTCCAAGGTCCTGTCTACGTAAGTCTCCTCCAACGTGGTCATCTAGTGTGGGTCGGGCTTGGTCCCAAGTCGTAGTACCTCAACCTTAAGCTTCAAATTATCATTTTAAAAATTTGAGATTTTGAGACATTACGAAAAATATGTTTAGCCTGGTTGCCATGGTAACTGGATTGTCTAATTAACCTCAAAATCGGCTCGGCTATGGCCCTTATAGTTGCGTTGAAAAACCCCAAGTTTATATCTAATGTGGTTGCTACAAATAGAGTTATTAATATAGACTTCAAATACATTGGATTTTTTCCGGAAGTCCGAAGATTTTTCCCAGACATGTGACCTATCCTACACGATGCGCATGGTGAGTAGTAGCCTATATACATGCAAATTTTCAGGGCACTTTTAAAGGCTAGTTTTGGCTGCAATAAAAAAGCCCCCATTCTGCCTCAAATCAGGAAAGGGGCCCACTATGAATACACCATCTCAGTTAAGGAAAATCTCAGCGAAAGTAGTTGATTTTCTTTAGCTTCGTGGAATTGGCCCGGGGGGGGGGGGGGGGGGGTGTCACTTTAGAATGTTTAGATCTTGGCTCAAAAATTAAAATTTTGATGATATAAGGGTTTTCGAGGTCACTGATCACGATAATACTTTTTCTATATATTTTCTGGAATTGCAACCATCATTTTCGTGCTAATAAAATGGTCCCCCAGGAAGAAAAGTACAAGTAAAAATGTCAAACTAAAATGTTTTGTGTTCGGTTTGATCGGGTTTTCGAGGTCGCTGATCACGATGAAAGTAGTTAAGAATAGTTCTCTGGTAATGCCAACATCATTTTTGGAGACGGTGCCCCAAAACGAAAAGTAAAAGTTGCAGAAATTTCAAACTTTTATATTTTGCCTTCGGTTTGGTAATTCTGAAGCTATAGTGGTTTTCAAGGTGGCTGATCACGATACAACTCGTTAAAAATCATTCGTAGTAACGCAACTATCATTTTTGGTGCTTATTGTCTGGTGAGACGAAAAAAACAAGTAGCATAAAATTTCAAACGGCAAAAATCGAATTTGGTTGGATAATACGAAATTTTTGAGTGCCTTATTCGTGGTCAGCATCCCAGAAAACCCGTAATGGCATTAAATCAGTAATGTAGTAAATCAGTAATTTTCGTGCCGCACATTGACACGTATTCAAAAATGCCGTAATCAACAAGTACAGTACGATATATTTCAGTGTCATATTCGTAATCAGCATCCCAAAAACCCATATGGTCATAAAATCAATTTTATTTCGTGGTGATTTTTCATTATCATACTTCCTCAACTTGTTTTTTTCCCAGAGCAGAAGGCACATGTAAATTACCAAAAATTTTGTCGTAAGTTTAATTGATATTTAGTTTTATAATCGTGAACTGCATCCAAAAAACCACTATAGGCCTACTGCAAATAAAATAATTTTAGTAATCCATAAAAACTTTTGAAAATTTTGCACAAAATATGGGTGCCAGGAAGGCACCACAGCACGAAAACTAACATAGCCATATAAAGGGCGTTTGCTGTGTTGGATAGCCCATTAAATTTTAGAAAAGGTCACGAAATATCGGTTTCCCCAACAATTCTGACTCAAAGATGAATTAGAAAAATTATAAAATGACCCCCCCCCCCCCCCCCGGGCCAAATAGGGTTAAAATCTTTAACATGAAATAGCCCCATCGGTAATAACTAGCATTGGTGAATTCTTAACTCTAAGTAACTTCAAAGAACTCTACAAAATAAAGACTCATTGTCTTCCCCTTGCTGGGCGCATCATCGCCAAGGCCTCCTCCACTTGGTGGATGCTGCCACAAATAAACTCTACGTTATATTTTACGTTAACTTATTTATTAAAGTTAAGGTATTTGATTTATTTTATCAGGCTTTAAGTTACAAAAAAGATACCACGCGGATTTTGGGGGTGTAGTTTAGAGATTTCGGAAACGTTATGTACATAGGATCTAACATAAATATGGTGAGCAAATTAAACATTTAAGAATGTCTAAAGTATATTGTTGTCTCTAACTTCCTAACAATAATTCGGTTTGAAAAAGTTAACTATGAAATAATAATAATTAAAGTCAATTATATATGTATTTTTCAAGTTTATGGGCAGGTAGAATAAAGATGCGTGATTGGTTACAAATCGATGATACCTATTCCAAACAATATAGTTCAAGCCAATCAGATAAGCTTATACGCCTATTTTAGCTTTTGTTTTTAGCTCAACCCTAAGCAGGGGATTCCATATCCATTCATTCCATTATTAATGATGTTACACAAGAATTTGTCAACAAAATCGAATGCGTTTGATCCATTGTAACTATTTATACAACGTCGATTATCAAAATGGTGGTTCCTGATTTGAATGTCTGTTTGTTTTTGAAAAACTACTATATTCCGAATGGATAATTTCGAATAGTTTATAACTAAAGAATAGGTTACTGGTATGAACCCATGTACATACCAAACACATAGAAGGCCCTATGAGCTTTCATTGATCTGTGGCTGGAATCCCTCTAAGACCGAGCAGGTAGGACACACAAAAGGACACACGCAAATATCAAGGCTCGCAAGGTTTGTGGAGTCTCGTCGCTTAGATTCAGGTTGATACTTTTGGTTGAGGTCGAAATTCGGGAAATGTACTGTCGACAGCCTTCCCCTTCCGCATAGACCAGCATTAGATGCTGCCTGTTGGGTGAATATAGAACAAAGACCAGACTCAGGACCTGTACAAAACACATGTGTTAACTTTCGTTTATTGTTTTGGTTCCCCCAACTTTACTAACCTGCCTATAAATGGCAATGGGACGTAACGCTCTTTGGGGCCTAACGCGACTTTAGCTCTTTGTTTTGTACATCACTGCAGAACGGGCAGTTAAGTCTTGGGTCTTTGTTTGTACTCACCAGTATCGACCTCTTCTTTGTTTTGTACAGGTCTGACTGACGTCTGAGTGTTAGGGAATTTGTGGTCTTTGTTTTGTATTCATCCGCTGACTCCTGCCTGTTATAGACTGCTCTGCTGAACAGTTTTTGTGCACCATCCAATGTTTCCGAGATTAATCCTGATATGGTTTAGTTTCTTCTTACACTGACGGTGGGGTGCTGCATGTTTCCAATAGCATTCTGGTCGTATGAATACAATCCAAGTGCACCAAGACAGCTAAATGACCGAATTAAATGAATTATTTAACTGAATTAAATTTTCAAGAAGAATAATTCATTAACCACAGTATGTAATTATATTCAACATCAACATGGGGGATATATAATTCTTTTAAACATAGTTACGGATGACAAATTAGGTGGGGAAAAATGAGGCTTCAAATATATGAAACGATTTTGCGGCTTACACGGGGTATTATAACATGCCTTGAGTCAAACCGCTGCGGAGTACAGTATGTATATTGGAATAGTAATCAAAGCAGAAAATTATTTCAACTTTTATGAATTCCCACGAATCAATTCAAGTGTTTTAATTTGTAAGATGATGAGACTATTCCGACCGTTTGTGAGAGGAGACTATATTCCGACGGTTTGTGAGAGAAGGAGACTATATTCCGACCGTTTGTGAGGAGACTATATTCCGACGGTTTGTGAGAGAAGGAGACTATATTTCGACGGTTTGTGAGAGAAGGAGACTATATTCCATCGGTGTGTGAGAGAAGGACACTATATTCCGACAGTGTGTGAGCTTTATTCCGACAGTTTAGTGTATTTATTTATCGCCAAGTAAAATGGTTCCCCCTCCATAGGAACCGCGGCTAATAACTGCGCCTCTATCACATTTCTTATAAGAATGGCGCCGAATATGTTAGTTGACATGAAAGTCATGAAAAGGAAGTAGGTAGTTTGTCCGGGTAGTAGGTCATAGACCGAACCCTCTTGTGGCTCTAAATCAGTGGCGGAAGGAAGGGGGCAGAAAGAGAATGAACTTGTTTATTTAATTGAATTTAAGGGGGGGGGGGGGGGGGGGGGGGGGGTGGTAGCGATGCGACCACAAATACAACTTCTCATTGTGATGTTTCCGCAGCCTAATATTGAATGAAAAATTTTGGAATGGCCAATCCAATTTATTTCACTGTGGCCCTTTTATAAACAAAAAGGCCCCAAAAGGGCCGATTTGGGGCTCTTTTCGCTCTCCAATGGCCCCGTGAAGCATTTTTAGCTAAAACTGCTTGATAGCCATAGAGACAAGCATATTTGGAAGCTCTGTTCCAAAATTCAACTGATTTCATTAACTGATTTCGAGAAATATAGTTTTTCGAGAAAAAAATACATTCTCTGCGATTTATATAATGGGTTTAAAGTTTAAGAAAAATGCAAAGTTTACCGCTAATTTAGATAATATCTTCACTCTTTGTTCTACTATGCTAAAAATATACTGTAACATATACAGAATGTATATATATATATACTGAGCATATATGTAACATATATATACAACCATTTACCAATTTTATTCATTAATATCTGGACCTTGGGAGCCTTTTTGGTGAAAAGGGCCTTATTCGATTGAAACAAACTCGATTTGTACAATTGAATGACAATTAAAGCATTATTTATCTCAGGTTATCTTTTATTTAAAGTTTTATTATAACAAATAGAAGCGGGTATGTACCACTGTGTTGTATTACATCAATTCATATCTTAATAATAGCCATACTGAAACCTATACGCTGTCATATTGAGAAAGGGTGTGGTCCGCTATTTGAAGGAATAATTAAAATTTTACATATATTTTTCGGTCCTGGGTTAAGATATAGGTTACACAAGCATAGGCAAAATATCGTTTTGGAATTCTACCCAGAAAATAAATTATACTCGAGGCGCCGGGGCCTAGCTAATTAATCATTGAATGCGAACACAATACTGATCGTGCAAGAAACCGTGCAAAAACACTCAGAGGCCAATGAATAGCACAAACAAACGTTAGTGAATAAATTCACAGCACAAACACCTAATTCTAGGAGTGAATAAATTCACAGCACAAACAAACACCCAATTTTAGAAACGGAATAAATTCACTACAGTTACACCCAATTCTAGGAACTGAATGAATTCACAGTAGAAACAAACAACCAATTCTAGAACTGAATGAATTCACAACAGAAACAAACAACCAATTCTAGGAACTGAAAGAATTCACAACAGAAACAAACAACCAATTCTAAGAACTGAATGAATTCACAGTAGAAACAAACAACCAATTCTAGGAACTGAATGAATTCACAACAGAAACAAACAACCAATTCTAAGAACTGAATGAATTCACAGTAGAAACAAACAACCAATTCTAGGAACTGAATGAATTCACAACAGAAACAAACAACCAATTCTAGGAACTGAATGAATTCACAGTAGAAACAAACAACCAATTCTAGGAACTGAATGAATTCACAACAGAAACAAACAACCAATTCTAGGAACTGAATGAATTCACAGAAACAAACAACCAATTCTAAGAACTGAATGAATTCACAACAGAAACAAACAACCAATTCTAGGAACTGAAAGAATTCACAACAGAAACAAACAACCAATTCTAAGAACTGAATGAATTCACAGTAGAAACAAACAACCAATTCTAGGAACTGAATGAATTCACAGCAGAAACAAACAACCAATTCTAGGAACTGAAAGAATTCACAACAGAAACAAACAACCAATTCTAAGAACTGAATGAATTCACAGTAGAAACAAACAACCAATTCTAGGAACTGAATGAATTCACAACAGAAACAAACAACCAATTCTAGGAACTGAATGAATTCACAGAAACAAACAACCAATTCTAAGAACTGAATGAATTCACAACAGAAACAAACAACCAATTCTAGGAACTGAATGAATTCACAGCAGAAACAAACAACCAATTCTAAGAACTGAATGAATTCACAACAGAAACAAACACCCAATTCTAGGAACTGAATGAATTCACAACAGAAACAAACAACCAATTCTAAGAACTGAATGAATTCACAGCAGAAACAAACAACCAATTCTAGGAACTGAAAGAATTCACAACAGAAACAAACAACCAATTCTAAGAACTGAATGAATTCACAGCAGAAACAAACAACCAATTCTAGGAACTGAAAGAATTCACAACAGAAACAAACAACCAATTCTAAGAACTGAATGAATTCACAACAGAAACAAACACCCAATTCTAGGAACTGAATGAATTCACAACAGAAACAAACAACCAATTCTAAGAACTGAATGAATTCACAACAGAAACAAACAACCAATTCTAAGAACTGAATGAATTCACAGCAGAAACAAACAACCAATTCTAGGAACTGAATGAATTCACAACAGAAACAAACAACCAATTCTAAGAACTGAATGAATTCACAGCAGAAACAAACAACCAATTCTAGGAACTGAAAGAATTCACAACAGAAACAAACAACCAATTCTAAGAACTGAATGAATTCACAACAGAAACAAACACCCAATTCTAGGAACTGAATGAATTCACAACAGAAACAAACAACCAATTCTAAGAACTGAATGAATTCACAACAGAAACAAACAACCAATTCTAAGAACTGAATGAATTCACAGCAGAAACAAACAACCAATTGTAGGAAATTAATGAATTCAGAACACAAACACCAAATTCTAGAAGTTAATTAATTTTCTCTTAACAGTTAACACAATTAAAAACGCCCACAGCTCAATACCCAATGACTAATTAACTACGCCAGGTGTTTTAGCTCTAAAAGTAAATATATAGTCCGCGGCATTCCCTGACATCAGTTCATACAGGGAATTGATTAACGTTCAGTAGTTTAGGTAACCAACAGCGGTGGAGTCTGCTGCTGACCCGGGTATCTCAATTATGAAAACCAAATGACTTTTTCTCGAAGCGTTCAGGGATAATATGACTGACTATAAGGCGCGCAAACGAATGAGATTAAAGCCTAATAATTAATAAACCCAAAATTAACCCAAAATTTAAAGAGAATGAAAGAACACGACAGACAATAACCTGCCTTCTGTCTTTGTAAGTAATATAGAATTATTCATATGCGCGAATGTCTGTCTGTCTGTTCCTGGGGCGTAACAATTATAATCTATCTGAAACCGGGAGGGGGTGGGGGTTGATGTGTGGAGGTCTCGTTTCTGTAAGTGAACGGTTCTGAGCTCTGATTGGTTGGGTACCCGTCTCCGCATTCGGTCAACTCGTGCAACGATTTCATCCAATGTGGTTCCGATGCTCCCGCCTGGTGAGGAACATCGTCCAAACCGTTGTAATAAGCGGAAACCGACTCGCAAGTAGTTCCCACCCATCCGTTCCGCTGCGACTGTTCCGCACCGAAGCTCACGTTCACCCCCGGTGGCATTATCGCTCGGAATCCGTTCCGCCACTCGTCCTGTTTGTAATGCGACTCGTTGTGTTTCCCGAAGGCGAACTGGTTGCCCTGCGGCTGCGGCGGGGGATACTGGTTAGATCGCATGGCCGCGGTAGACGGGTGGAAGGGCTGCTGCATCTGTGGGTGAAGTTGATCGGGGCGCAGGAAGGGCCGTTGTTGGGGGGCGCCCACTGGGGGCAGATGGGGCGTGGGGGGAGGGTAACTGTGTGGTAGAAGGGTGCTGGAGTGCGGCATCTGTTGGAAGATTGCGTCTGCGGGCCCGCGGGGAGGAAGGTGGTTGAATTGATGGGAGTTCTGGGCTACTGGCGGTATATTGTGGTTGAGTTGTCCCGTCGGCTGCTGTGTGTTACTACGGATTGTGTGTGGCTGCTGTTGGGTCGCGTTCTGTGGCTGCTGGATGGCACTCTGTGGCGACGACGGCGTGTTCTCCGTCGGCCGTTGCATTAACGCCATCATCCGGCTGTGCAACGGGACCCTCTGAGTCTGTAAGGCGGATTCGAACATCGAGTGTATCGACGTGTTCTGCAGTTGGACGAGGTCCGTCTGCGACGGGGCGGTCAACCCAAAACTCCCGAACTGAGCTACCCGAGCAGGCCGCGTCTCCACAACCTCCCGACTCAACATCTCGCTCAACGCTTTATTGCTCTCGTTCCAGGGATCGAAATCCAACTCCTCCGCCTGCTTGTTATCCAGCGAGTTGGGCGTCCGACGACAGGAAGTCTCGACCGGCTGCGGCGGTGGCCCGGGGTCGAATTGGGGGTGGGGCGACTTCCACTCCTCTACCGCCGGTTTGGGTGGTCCAGACTCCGTGGTACTGCGTTGTCCGACGACCACCGTCGGCGGGGAGTTCCGCTCGCTACGACTCAGATTCCCGTTAGAGGAACTCGATTCACCGGTATAAACTACTCCGCCGTTCGGCCAATATTCCTTCACCGGGGTTAGTGGCCGTAAGATCGGACTGATCGAGCCCTTCTCCTTGGTGTTCGCGTTCTTACAGTTTAGATCGTCGAATAACTTCTGCTCGTAATCTGTATGCTTCCCTTGCTGCATCTCTTCCTTAGTAAATGAAGCTATCTCATCACCCAACTCGTGGAGGTACAAACAATCGCTTTTAGGGCATGTCGTTCCTTTAAGAAAATGACTACAATATTTCGTGGTCCCGAGAGAAGCCTTTAGATTCCTCCCGTCCACCGAGATGTTATTGACTGCCTGTATTGCGTTCAGGGCGTCTTCACAGCGACAAAATGTTATGTAAGCGCTGGCGCTGGGCCCAGAATTCCCGGCGTACGAAGTATTGCTATTAATAACCACCTTGTGAATACGGCCGTATTTACCGAAATATTCCTGCTTTTTTAGAATTTCAGGATCTGCGAGTCTCAATGATAAACCCACAATAAAAACGAGATTCTTTTGAACAACTCTAACGCTTGCCAAATGTTTACGACTTTCAGTTAATTTCAACTTTTTCGCTGCTTCTTTTTGCTTCTTTGCGGCCCTAAACATATTAATTTCCTCGTTTGTTAGCGCCTTAAAGTTGGCGGGATTCTCGGGGTATTGTTTCCGACAGGCTGGACAGAGACCGTTTTCATCTGTTCGTATTCGGTGCCAACAAAAACGACATATTTGATAAGCGCACGTGCACGGGAAAAAACTCAAGTCGTCCATATCTAGGGGTTCCATGCATAATGGACATTCTAACATATCATCCGTATTTGTAGCCATAATATCCAGTTTCATTGTTTGTATAGAACTATATTATATGTGCGAATAAATATATTTTTGAGGGGTTCAGTAGAAATTCCAGATCCGCAGATATATATATAACAAACCGATATTGCAATATATAAGTTATTAATTATAACCTGTCAGCCTATTACCGGTGCAGTTCAGGTCAAGTTTACTTATAATACGAATACGCCTAAATAGGAATATCAATCATATCAATAATTATCAATAATGGTCATCAAATCTTTTATTATAATATGTCTACCGAATGTATTCAAGAACATAAAATAAAAGAAAATCAAAAACTTTCTAGAACAAAAAATATGATCCAGACTGCCAGAAGTTTTTTAATATTATCTACGAAACATTACCGGGAATGTAGGACCTGGCACCCTGACACCAACAGTGTTTGCGAAGTGATACAGGTCACAGGTACCAGTATTTAATTTTTAAAAAATGCAGGGAATAGGACTAATTAATTATTGGACTTCGACACCTAACTGACTTAATTGTATTCCAGATCATATACAAACTTGAAGTGCTGTTAGGTATTGGAAAAATGTTCTAGAACATATCTTAACTTGATATTCTAGATTCTAGAACGTTATTTGATAAGTTACAAAAATCATACATCATCCAATTTTTGCTGTTTTTTTATTTTTTGTCATAGAACAACATGATCACTATTAGGTAGCAGTCTATTTATTATATATAAAGAAAGTTCAACAAATTGTTTTGGAATATCAGATTACTTCTGTAAGTTTACAATAAATAACCCCATGATACAGCGTCTCAAATTAAGGATAATATCGTTGCGCATGCAATGGCTGAATGGCGATAAACAAAAATTGATTACGATGATGTGGTCAAAATATATCGATGAAAAAATAATTACTGTACATAGAAAAAGAATTGAAAGAAATATAGATTAAAAAAAAACATATAATTTTTGAGGTTGTGGGCTAGGCAAATAATTTGAATGTTCAACGATATAGTTAAGTTGAAAATTTTATGTTATTTGTTAAATTGGAGGGGGGGGGGGGGGGGGGGGGGGTACTGGCTTTCAAATTTTTTTCTATTTCATCTTTAGCAGATTTTAGCAAGATTCCAAATATGAAAACCGTTTAGCCAAATCTGTCTTACTTCTCGAGATATGGCTGTATGTCCGTTTTACTGTCAGTCAGTCAGTAGCATGTCTCCTAAACGACTACTACTTAGGATCGTTATGCTGCATTGAATATATATTACTTATATATTAATAATGCTGTGCCGGCTTGTCGACAAAATTGCGCCCCATCAACTCCCTATCACCCATGACATTTGCTAGATCATCCGCATCTTCAAGGCCAGTGAACTTTAAGATGCGTCTCAAGAAAGTCATGGGTTGTCCACCATGCTTATTCACTCCATGAGGCCGCCAAAGGACAAGATTATGCACTGGCTGATCCTCACGGCAAAAGCAATGTCCTTCAAAGTGGAGGCGGCTTTGTTCTAGTGTCAAGCTCGGAGGGAACCAATGAGACACCTCCAATGTTATATAGTGCCTGGTTGGAGATGTGTGCATTGTATGTACTTGACACAATGACACAGTGAACCCGGCGTATCATTCTTGTGAATGCTGGAATGTGCCATCCAGAAATTTGGTGTCCTCAGCAGTTAGAGCCCAGAATGGACTACCATAGAGGTAACTACCGCTGCTCTAATGATCGGACCTATAACTCGTGGTCTTTGGCACGAGCAATAAAGAGGAATAGAGGACACAATATAGGAACAGAACAATTTACCCCATAAAATTGGACAATATATTTAAAAACATATTATTTACAATAGATTCCTATTAACAGATTAAATTTGCAAAATGGAAGAAAATCAAGTTCCTTTAAATTGTAAGAAAACAAAACAATTTCGAATTTGAATTTACGACCTCAGATGGAACCAATTTCAAATATTCTATAAACTATACTCTATGTGAAAAAATAGTTATTGCACATTAATAGGCGCGATTGCTTATCAAACAATTTACGGTTATGACCTCTTAACCCAGCTCTAGGAGCTCTATGGTGAATAAGTCAGACACAGACTGACAGACATCAGTAAATCTACATCATTATTGAATATTGAAAAAGCCATTTTGAGATCAAATACAAGGGTTTGACTAAATAAAATACGCTACCGACAACCACCGACAACTTTCGCATACCACTGACACGACAACAAAAGAAAAAACCGTCAGCTAAAATCGTAAACCGACAGTATGCCGACAATTTTGGCAATGTTAGTACTGTAGGCCTAGTGAACTATTTGATTACCGGTACATGATTATACAATTTTAATTTCAAGTCCAAATATTTATAACAACTGAACAAAGTAGGCCTATATTGCTGTATTGTCCACTGTCGGCCTGTTGTCGGTGGTGTAATTCAGTAATTAGTCATCATAATTTCTTTAAAATATAATACCGCCAGACCGAGACCGCCTTCCTGCCTTCATAAATACATCATATACAGATATAAATATATAATAATATAACGTATAATTATATGTTTTAAATTATTACCCGGGCATAACGTAATGGTTAAAATCATTAACATTTTTCATATGTCGGTGTGTTGCTACTATAATAAGTTTTTATTGGTGGTAGTCCGACTGTTGTCGGTGGTATACTGATATAGCGAGGACCCTCATGAAAACGAGACATAGTCTCATGGGGTTATCCTCGACGGCAAAGCACTAGGCCTACCGTACTTAATTAACTCTCAGTATATATGGATGCATTGTGTATTTATAATTTTTAACTCACATACGCGGTAAACTTATAATAAATAAATACAGTACAAAATATTTTTAGTAGGCCTAAGACAATAGAAATAAATACAGTTCATAAAATATAGATTTTTAGGCCTATTAATGTCGAACATTTTTATAATTATTCTGTGGTTGTTGCTTTTATTTATACCTTACACCTCTTATCCACTGTCTTCGTTTGTCCTAAATGTCTTATCATAATTACAATAATTTTTAGTAAAATTACAATAATTTTATGGTTGCTGCACTTACACCTTTCAACTCGTATCTACTATGTTTGTTTGTCATAAATCCTGAAATGTCTTACCATAATTATGTTGTAAATAGTGTTTCTAATCTATTGAAGGTCATTTTATTTATCTATGTTTGTATTGTAGGCCTACTGCTTTCCGTTAAAATACATTTTCTAGGACATGTTGAATACCATAAAGTACATTGGTTTGTTGCCTTTACCTTTTCCTTACACTACACTTCATACAGTCATATGTTATATTTTAATGCTATCCTTAGTCTGTTAGTGCTTGTTCTAACTGATTTAGTTAGTGCTTGTTTTAACTGATTTAATGTCAAATAAAAATTCCAATTCCAATTCCATTCCTACCAGTACTTCTGCAATTTACCTACATGACGTGAACATGAAGGAAGTGAAACATAAAACAATGGAAGCTCCTCTGTCTCTTCCTCTTGGATGTTACTTGAAAATAAGGGATGCGTAACACTAAATTCAGAACTAACTTAACTAACTAACTTAACTCCCAAGGATGAACACTTAATAATTGTTCAACGCTTTCTTTATCCCCAATACAGCATACAGCTATAAGCTAGATTCATATTATACCGTTGGATTTGCGTAAGCACTAAGGACTAAAGTGTCCGACTCAGTTTGTTACTGTCAGTCAGACTGAACCCTACCTTTCATTTGAACTTAACACTTTGCCTTACGGTAACTGGCTTTAAAAATTATTGATATAATTGTATAGCTGTATAGGGCCTAATCCAGTAATCATGTCTGCAGTGCATGTTATGAAATAGTCTACTAACATTACTAAAGTTGTCGGTTTGGGATTTTACCGGTCAGTTTGGGTCTTTTGGTGTCGGTGGTTGTCTGTGGCGTATTTAGAAAAACCCAAATAAAATGCGACGCACTTCCAGTGCAGCAGTGGCTGAAATGATAGGTCTACTTTAAGACGTTCCATCTCCATCAGTGCATGTAGGATACTTTATAATCTAAATTAGTCTAAAAAGACGACGTGCTGACGTGTAAAAAGTCGCCAGGTCACTGCACCCGTTTAAGTTCAATTACGTAGGCCTATATAAAACGTAGACCTACATGATATGGCGAGTGGCGTGGCGACCATCTGACCATATGTGCTTGTTCTATGCGGCTATCTTTTATAGTCTGAGTAAATTAAACAGTTTACCGGTAGGCCTACCGGTACCGTAAAGATTAAAATTTATAAAAAATATTTACATTTTATAGGCCTATTTAATTTAATTCAAGTTAATTAATTCCGTTACCGCAGTACCGGTAATCTGGACAAGTCCCCAAAAGGTGCCACCCTGCTCCATAGCGCGGGAAATTCAAATGATTGAAAGACATGTAATTTGTACTAGAAAGGGTGGCAGATCAGATCTGCCACCTATATTTTGGCGGTAAATTCAAATCTGTTTTAACATTGAATACCCTACATGAAGAGAGTAAGACTAAATGTAATTCATTGAATCAGAATAAATTATTTCTTATCGGTTTAACTCACTCATCCGTTATTGTTGTTGTTTTAACCATTCTGGGGCTTCGAGCAGCACGTAAACAACTAAGCTGACTGGTTAACTAGTCCGGGGCTTCGAGCAGCACGTGAACAACTAAGCTGACTGGTTAACTAGTCTAGAACTTCGATCAGCACGTGAACAACTAACCTGACCGGTTAACTAGTCTGGGACTTCGAGCAGCACGTGAACAACTAAGCTGACTGGTTAAATAGTCTGGGACTTCGAGCAGCACGTGAACAACTAAACTGAACTGTTATTACAGTAGAAGTACTGTAAGTACTACTACAGTAAGAAGTTTACTGTATGAATAAGTCTACTGCCACTGCTCTAGCTCCTTGACCTTTTAGTACGTACCCACGCTGCCACGTACATTATGCAGCACACTGTGTACAGTTTGTGATGGAAATATTATATTTCTGTAATTTGAATCAACCGCCAAAAATATATCAATTCACTGCGTCTTTCTATCATCTATCCACTTGAAATCTACTATTAACATACTGGGTATAAGTGTATAATTGTTATGATTATAATGTTCTATACTTTACTGGGATAGAAGTTAAGCCAAATCACCCGAGCCGCCGCCCCCTCCTCAATTTTCAATTTTGCTCGAAGTCCCAGACTTGTTAACCAGTCAGCTTAATTGTTCACGTGCTGCTCGAAGCCCCAGAATAGATAAAACAACAACAATAACGGATGAGTGAATTAAACCGATAAGAAATAATTTATTCTGATTCAATGAATTACATTAGTCTTACTCTATTCATGTACCGGTATTCAAAGTTATAACAGATTTGAATTTACCGCCAAAATATAGGTGGCAGATCTGATCTACCACCCAGCCACCCTTTCTGCTTTTGGCCTTTGCAGTATAAATTACATGTCTTTCAATCATTTGAATTTCCCGCGCTATGGAGCAGGGTGGCACCTTTTAGGGACTTGTGGTAATCTGGTAATTAAACAATTAAAAATAATTTAGTAATTACCCACGAAACCCGTCGATATAGTTAGTCTGATAGTCAGATACCCTACCCTAGTCAGGTAGTGGCAGAGTGGAAGTAATTGTGCATTCTTTTGTCTTCTTGCAATGTCATCCATCATAACAACTAGTTCAGTAGTTTGAAGTAGTTGCTACGTGCTACAGTGCTATGGCTGTCTGTACGCGTGCCGTACGGCATACGTTGTACGGTAAGGTCTGCTGAAGCGCTGAAGGTCAGAGGGTAGATTCATAATATTAATATTGACCAGTCGAAAGCGCACACTCGATATACCGGTACCGG
>JAUCBJ010006172.1:0-13491 GCA_032718475.1 Nemertoderma westbladi | reverse complement strand
CAAATCTTTATCATATTGCTTGAAAATTGAAACACAACTACTTCAACTCACTTTCGAGGACCCAATGAAGTCGGAATATTCGATTTCATTTTTAAATTTTATTATAAGCGTTTTAAAATGGTACTTTCATAGTAACAGCGACAGTGAGTTGTACTACATATGCTTCAAATATCAAGCAATATAATAAAGATTTGTAAAAAAAAAATTGGGAGGGGTCCGTGTCATCAGAAAATAATACATCTTACGGGTCATGGTGTATATACGTCATAATCATATTTCTAACATTACTTATTCAACATATTATTTTTCAGACGAAGTTCGTAAAGACACTGTTCGCAGTATTCCTGGTATTCAATATATGTTGGACGCCGTACAGTATCGTAGTTCTCATTGATGTTGATAATACCGTCCCAAAACCCATCCACCTCATCGTTACCTGGTTAACAATGATCAACAGCGTCATGAACACCTTCATCTACGGGGCAATGAACTCGAACTTCATGCTCGCCTACAAGAAAATATTGTTCTGCTCTTGGGACACATTGTGAATAACTGGGGGTGCAGCCTATATTGTGAACAACTGGGGTGCAGCCTATATTGTGAATAACTGGGGGGTGCAACATATAATATGAACAACTGGGGGTGCAGCCTATATAGTAAACAACTGGGGTGCAGCCTATTTTGTGAATAACTGGGGGGTGCAGCATATAATATGAACACCTGGGGGTGAAGCCTATATTGTGAACAACTGGGTATGTAATAAATTGTGATTAATGTAGTTGGATGTGGCGGAATATATTTTTACCTCCAACATGAGGGAGTTTGGATGTACTGTAATTAGTGAAGTGAACTATGGTAGGTGGGTTAAAAATAA
This sequence comes from Nemertoderma westbladi, assembly GCA_032718475.1. NCBI lineage: Eukaryota > Metazoa > Xenacoelomorpha > Nemertodermatida > Nemertodermatidae > Nemertoderma > Nemertoderma westbladi. Next base: position 12,617 of record JAUCBJ010006172.1, on the reverse strand, counting down.
AACGGTTAAAATTAATCTTAGGGAGGAAAATTCCGTCGCTGACTTTAAGCCCCTGTTATCTCACCCGAACCTCACTTTTTGTCTCAAAAAGAAGAAGATTAAATAAATTACTTATACAAAAACATGATTTGATTAATGATTAGTATTGAAACACGCTTTACAATTCGTAAAAAATGTTAGCAAACCTACAAAACTAGTACTGTAAGACTAGAACAGATAGAAGACCCATTTTATATTGATTTTAATCACGTTTTTTTTTAACGAACTGTAAAACGTTTTAAATGAAAACCAGATATTATTTCTAGAACATTATTTTTTAAATAAATAGCTAACATATTCCAGAACACTTTCTATACACAAAATAGCAACTACTAGTTAACCATGACCAATTTGCAAAAAAAAAAAACGGAACGAATACCTCGTCCGGGATGAAAAGTCCGGGACAAATATCTTGTCCGGGACAAATACCTAGACCAGGATGATTAGTCCGGAACGAATACCTAGTCCGGGATGAAAAGTCCGGGACAAATATCTTGTCCGGGACAAATACCTAGACCAGGATGAAAAGTCCCGAACGAATACCGTGTCCGGGATGAAATGTCCGGGACAAATATCTTGTCCGGGACAAATACCTAGACCGGGATGAAAAGTCCGGAACGAATACCGTGTCCGGGATGAAATGTCCGGGACAAATATCTTGTCCGGGACAAATACCTAGACCGGGATGAAAAGTCCGGAACGAATACCTTGTCCGGGATGAAATGTCCTTACACCATTTTTAACCCGTGTTATATTAAACCTTGGGTTAGCCCAGCGCAATCTGAAATATGTCATATAGGTTAGGGTGGGAAAGTACTGTAGCTATTTAATTAAGCCTCTTTGTAAAAAAAAAAAAAAAAAAAAAAAAAAATATAACATTATTGGTTGAATAATAATACATGATGCATTGTTATTGATATTGCAGTACTGTATAGAGACTATTTTAGTTGTAAAAAAAAAAAAAAAAAAATATAACATTATTGGTTGAATAATAATACATGATGCATTGTTATTGATATTGCAGTACTGTATAGAGACTATTTTAGTTGTAGACTGTTGGGATGACTAAAGTAAATAGAATAAACCTCCGATTTACTTATAACGGGTCGGTAGATTTTAGATTGTTTATGTTTATTAATTAATTTATTAATATTAAATGTTAACAAATTATAGCGGTCTGTGGCTATCGTATTAAATTATGACCACCTCACCCAGACACATTTTCATCTGAATGTTCATCTACTGTATGTTACGGAATTTTAATAACGAACTAGATCTGCTAGCACAAATAATTTCTTAAATACATTAGATTTTCAATGAAAAAATCACAACTGGTTTGAGTATTATTTAAAAAATAACATTCACGAAAATTCAATCAATGCTCTCCATCATGTGTTTTATATTTGATATATAAATAAATATACATTATTATATCAAACACACAACCTTAGAGCCACTTATGGGTGTAAGTAGGTGGCCTTATGGTTCTATTCAATCTCCAACTAACAGTAGCCCCGTGGTCGGAAAGGTGGCCCTATGGTTTAATTGTGCCATGGGGCCACTGCGGTCCCATGGTATGAAGTAGTTGTAAGGTCCTTTGAACGTTACGAGTTGCGTCTTTAAGTCCTATGAGTGTTTGTTAGGTCCTGCATTATTAACCCCTGCGATATTAGGTCCTGCGTTGTTACGTTCTGCGTTATTAACCCCTGCGACATTAGGTCCTGCGTTGTTAGGTCCTGCGTTGTTACGTTCTGCGTAATTATCCCCTGCGACATTAGGTCCTGCGTTATTAACCCCTGCGACATTAGGTCCTGCGTTATTAACCCCTGCGACATTAGGTCCTGCGTTATTAACCCCCGCGACTTTAGGTCCTGCGTTGTTAGGTTCTGCGTTATTAACCCCCGCAACATTAGGTCCTGCGTTGTTAGATCCTGCGTTGTTACGTTCTGCGTTATTAATCCCCGCAACATTAGGTCCTGCGTTGTTACGTTCTGCGTTGTTACGTTCTGCGTTATTAACCCCTGCGACATTAGGTCCTGCGTTGTTAGGTCCTGCGTTGTTACGTTCTGCGTTATTAACCCCCGCGACATTAGGACCTGCGTTGTTAGGTCCTGCGTTGTTAGGTTCTGCGTTATTAATCCCCGCAACATTAGGTCCTGCGTTGTTAGGTTCTGCGTTATTAACCCCCGCGACATTAGGTCCTGCGTTGTTAGGTTCTGCGTTATTCCCCCGCAACATTAGGTCCTGCGTTATTAACCCCCGCGACTTTAGGTCCTGCGTTGTTACGTTCTGCGTTATTAATCCCCGCAACATTGGTCTTGCGTTGTTAGGTTCTGCGTTATTAATCCCCGCAACATTGGTCTTGCGTTGTTAGGTTCTGCGTTATTCCCCCGCAACATTAGGTCCTGCGTTATTAACCCCTACGACATTAGGTCCTGCGTTATTAACCCCGCGACTTTAGGTCCTGCGTTGTTAGGTTCTGCGTTATTCCCCCACAACATTAGGTCCTGCATTATTAACCCCTACGATATTAGGTCCTGCGTTATTAATCCCCGCGACTTTAGGTCCTGCGTTGTTACGTTCTGCGTTATTAACCCCCGCGACATTAGGTCCTGCGTTGTTAGGTTCTGCGTTATTAACCCCTGCGACATTAGGTCCTGCGTTGTTACGTTCTGCGCTATTAACCCCCGCGACATTAGGTCCTGCGTTGTTAGGTTCTGCGTTATTAACCCCCGCGACTTTAGGTCCTGCGTTGTTACGTTCTGCGTTATTAACCCCCGCGACATTAGGTCCTGCGTTATTAACCCCCTGCGACATTAGGTCCTGCGTTGTTAGGTTCTGTCATAATACAGTAGTTTTATTTCTATTTAAAGCTGATTATTTTCAAAGATTCAGTGAGTGTCCTATTAAGTGAGCGTTCTATTCAGTGAGTGTTGGATTAATTGGGCGTTCTATTCAGTGAGCGTTCTATTCAGTGAGCGTTCTATTCAATGAGTGTTCTATTCAGTGAGCGTTCTATTCAATGAGCGTTATATTCAGTGAGCGTTCTATTCAGTGAGCGTTCTATTCAGTGAGCGATCTATTCAGTGTGTTCTATTCAGTGAGCGTTCTATTCAGTGAGCGTTCTATTCAGTGAGTGTTCTATTCAGTGATTGTTCTATTCAGAGAGTGTTCGATTAAGTGGGCGTTCTATTCAGTGAGCGTTCTATTTAGTGGACGTTCGATTCAGTTAGTGTTCTATTCAGTGAGCGTTCTATGCAGTGAGTGTTCTATTCAGTGAGCGTTCTATTCAATGAGCATTCTATTCAGTGAGCGTTCTATTCAGTGAGCGTTCTATCAAGTGAGCGATCTATTCAGTGAGTGTTCTATTTAGTGAGCGTTCTATTCAGTGAGCGTTCTATTTAGTGAGCGTTCTATTCAGAGAGTGTTCTATTAAGTGAGTGTTATATTCAGTGAGTGTTGTATTCAGTGAGCGTTCTATTCAGTGAGCGTTCTATTCAGACGGCGTTCTAGTCAGTGAGTGTTCTATTAAGTTAGTGTTCTATTAAGTGAGTGTTCTAGTCAGTGAGTGTTCTATTCAGTGAGTGTTATATTCAGTGAGTATTCTATTCAGTGAGCGTTCTATTCAGTGAGCGTTCTATTAAGAGAGAGTTCTAGTTAGTGAGTGTTCTATTAAGTGAACTTTCTAAACAGTGAGTGTTCTATTAACTGAGTGTTCTACTCAGTGAGCGTTCTATTCAGTGAGCGTTCTATTCAGTGAGCGTTCTATTCAATGAGCGTTCTATTCAGTGAGTGCTCGATTAAGTGGGCGTTCTATTCAGTTAGCGTTCTATTCAGTGAGCGTTCTATGCAGTGGGTGTTCTATTCAGTGAGCGTTCTATTCATTGAGCGTTCTATTCAGTGAGCGTTCTATTCAGTGAGCGATCTATTCAGTTAGCGTTCTATTCAGTGAGTGTTCGATTAAGTGGGCGTTCTATTCAGTGAGCGTTCTATTCAGTGAGCGTTATATTCAGTGAGTGTTCTATTCAGTGAGCGTTCTATACAGTGAGTGTTCTATTCAGTGAGCGTTATATTCTGTGAGTGTTCTATACAGTGAGAGTTCTATTCAGTGAGCGCTCTATTCAGTGAACGTTCTATTCAGTGAGCGTTCTATTCAGTGAGCGTTCTATTCAGAGAGTGTTCGATTAAGTGGGCGTTCTATTCAGTGAGCGTTCTACTCAGTGAACGTTCTATTCAGTGAGTGTTCTATTCAGTGAGCGTTCTATGCAGTGAGTGTTCTATTCAGTGAGCGTTATATTCAATGAGCGTTCTATTCAGTGAGCGTTCTATTCAGTGAGCGTTTTATTCAGTGAGCGATCTATTCAGTGAGTGTTCTATTCAGTGATCGTTCTATTCAGTGGGCTTTTTATTCAGTGAGCGTTCTATTCAGTGAGCGCTCTATTCAGTGAGCGTTCTATTCAATGAGTGTTCTATTAAGTGGGTGTTATATTCAGTGAGTGTTGTATTCAGTGAGCGTTCTATTCAGTGAGCGTTCTATTCAGAGAGCGTTCTAGTCAGTGAGTGTTCTATTAAGTGAGTGTTCTATTAAGTGAGTGTTCTAGTCAGTGAGTGTTCTATTCAGTGAGTGTTATATTCAGTGAGTATTATATTCAGTGAGCGTTCTATTAAGAGAGGAATCTAGTTAGTAAATGTTCTATTTAGTGAAGTTTCTAAACAGTGAGTGTTCTATTCAGTGAGTGTTCTATTAAGTGGGCGTTCTATTCAGTGAGCGTTCTATTCAGTGAGCGTTCCATTCAGTGGGTGTTCTATTCAGTGAGCGTTCTATGTAGTGAGTATTCTATTCAGTGAGCGCTCTATTCAGTGAACATTCTATTCAGTGAGTGTTCTATTAAGTTGACGTTCTATTCAGTGAGCGTTCCATTCAGTGAGCGTTCTAATCAGTGAATGTTCTATTCAGTGGGCGTTCTATTAAGTGAGTGTTCTATTCAGTGAGCGATCTATTCAATGAGCGTTCTATTCAGTGAGCGTTCTATTCAGTGAGAGTTATATTCAGTGAGCGATCTATTCAGTGAGTGTTCTATTCAGTGAGCGTTCTATTCAGTGAGTGTTCTATTCAGTGAGCGTTCTATTCAGTGGGCTTTCTATTCAGTGAGCGTTATATTCAGTGAGCGTTCTATTCAAGAAGCGTTCTATTCAGTGGGCGTTCTATTCAGTGAGTGTTCTACTAGAGACGGGCCTAGCGGCCCGTGAAGCAAGTCGTAGGAGACAGTATGAATCAAGTAAAAGCTTTTTGTTCTGTCTGATAATCAATTAGTGTGAGAGTAGCCCCGGTGGTGTACGATAAATTTTCTAGACAACTTCAAACTATAATTATTATATTGTAATCATCTAATGAATTATAAAAGCTGTTGTGATTATAGAAGATAGAGAGCAGTTAGCGAAATGATTATTTTATTCTATCGGATAGAGTAGTCGGAGTCTCAGAGAGGAGTCGAGGTGTCAATTGATTAATAACAACAACAGCAGTTGTCATGAATTCAATACAATCGCGCACAAGAAGTGATAAGACAAATTCGTTCTTATTTTTGTAATAAATAAAACAAGCTGAGATGTTTCAATGTAAACCGCGATTAACCATTTACACTGTTCAATGTAAACCACGATATTAATTAAATATAACATTTTATATTATTATTATAACAGATTTTTATATTTCAAACAATAATGTTAGCCTTATGGAGAATCATTATGAGGCTGAGTAAACATTCAGCCTTATAAGCATACAGCCTCCACAGTATTAATGTTGGCACAAAGATTTCAAAATAAAACAATAATGCGATGAGAGCATAGTACAATACACTGTGTAGCCAACACACTGTATAATAGGGTGGGTCATAAAATGTAAAAGTTATGCAATTGCTCCACAAGTTGTACCAGTGAGGAGGCTTGGAGTGAGATGGAAAAATACCAAAAATTGAATAAAATGAGGCACCCCTTGGGGGTCCTCCAACAGGTCACATATTGTGGCTAGCGAGCGGTTTTTTCATTAAATAAATTATCGACTAATTTTAAAGAATATTATGTTTATGTGCTCAGAATTTGGTTTCTTGACCACAAACACGATTAGTAACGTTTCCAACATCCCTAGTTGCCTGGACGACATTTTATTGGACGACAATTTGTACTGAGTGAAGAGCTTAGCTGGGTGGGAAATTCAAAAATGATTTAGTCTTACTTTCAGCATCTTGACTTTTTGGTGATGTGACGTACAAAGCTATATTCATCATTTCAAATACCGGTAGGCCTATTGCTATTACATGTATCAAACGGTTACAATCGTGGATAAATCCGCTGCTACTTAAAGCTACTTAACAGTTGTAAGGAAAATAATCACAATTAATTACCGGTATTATATTAAAGTTGAACAAATTCGACTTTTTGGTGATGTGACGTACAAAGCTATATTCATCATTTCAAATACCGGTAGGCCTATTGCTATTACATGTATCAAACGGTTACAATCGTGGATAAATCCGCTGCTACTTAAAGCTACTTAACAGTTGTAAGGAAAATAATCACAATTAATTACCGGTATTATATTAAAGTTGAACAAATTAGAATGGCATTGCGATCTAAAGCTAGTTTATGTGGTCATCCAACTGAACTGCCTTGTAATCAGCTACCAACTCTTGGTGATGTATTACGGCATTTTGAATATGTTCGGCTAAAGAAAAGTGAAAGTCACCCGTCACGGCGTGAGCTTGCAGAAGCTGTAGCTCAGGATATTATAGCTCTTTATACTAAATCATCAATCCCTACAATAACAAAGGAAGGAATTATTTGGAAAATATTAAATGACAGTAATAAGATCCGTGATATTGATAAGGTTTCTCATCAGCATAGATCAAAGCCATATTTCATTGATCGGGTAGAAGAATGTAATAGCCGTTTAATATGTATGTATGTTTGATGGTTCTGGCGAACTGATTCCAGAAATTGAACGGCCATTTCTTGAAGATCAACGTGGAATGAGACGAATGTTCATCGGTGGTATTGACCGGAAAGAATCCTTAGCAATTCAGAAGCGTGTGGATCGGCAGCAGCAACTTATTGAGAGGGAGGAAAAAGAAGCGAAGCGTGTTAGTGAAATCCTTACTGATACAATGGCAGTCGATGATGGACTATCAAACCCCCAACCTGGAACTTCTGGGATATCAAGTAGAAGCCAAATTACTGGTACCGGTACCCAGATAGCACGAGAGCATGTCCCTAGGAACTACAGCAAGTTCCCCCTGGTAGCCCGTGAAGCCGATAGATATGGATTATCAAATCGTGCTGTAGCAGCAGTAGTAACTGCCACTCTCCAGGATGCTACCTTGGATTTTAGTTCCAGTCAGATTGTTGATAAAAACAAGATTAGCCGTATTAGGGAGAAAAGGCGAGAGAATCTTGGTAACCTGGATCGATCATATAGTCCAATTCATGGGATTTATTTCGATGGTAGAAAAGATAGTACACTAGTTAAAGATGAGCAATCACAAAATTTTGTCAAGCTTCGTGTTGAGGAACACTATGTTCTGGTGGAAGAACCTGTTGGTAAGTATTTAGGACATGTTTGTCCAAAGTCGGGAAAAGCTGTTGACATTGCAGGATCCTTCTTTGATTTCTTTGAGGCGAATAATTTGGATATAAGTGGTATACTTGTCATCGGGTGTGACGGAACAAATGTAAATACGGGTCGAGTTCGAGGCATAATTCGACTGATTGAAGAAGAGAAGATGTCACCAGTGCAATGGATGGTATGTCTTTTGCATATTAATGAGTTGCCACTCCGCCATATCTTTAGTCAGTTAGATGGTCCAACGGAAGGTCCAAGCTCCTTCAAACGACCAATTGGCACTCAAATAAAAGGTTCCCTGATTGATAAACCAGTTGTTTCATATACTCCCATTCCTTCTCCCAACTTTCTGGTTCTAGATGAGAATGTAATAAATTCGCTCAGTGCAGATCAGAAGTATCTGTATCATATAACCTTAGCAATCTCTACAGGACAGTGCAGTGGTGACTCTTAGAGCATGGTAGAATGGCGCATTCACGATGGGTTGCCACTGCTAATCGTATTTGCCGTTACACCAGAACTTAACCTTGAAGCAGACGACTGCACTAGTCTTGTGAAGTGGTGGGATCCATATCTGACTGTGACTGAGGCGCCAATACTTTCAAATATATCGAATGAGATCCTCACATAACTTACCAATCAACCTGAACTCGTCCCATTACCAATTGGATATCCCTGTCATCAGCAGTTAGTTGAGCGTATGGTACGGGTTGTCACAGAGGCTTCTCAACAAGTCGTTGGTAAGGTTAAGAGAGATCAACTGATAAAGTCACGAATTGATGCCCGGGACCAAAGACCCAAATTTGACTCCAAGATCGATTACATTGTATAGTTTTACAAATAACTAAAGAGCCCCAATAATTCAGTGATACTGGTACTGTCGTATTCACTGAAAGAAAGGATACATTTTTATAAATTGGGTTGTTACATAATTTCCATACACAACACAATATGCAGAAATTTGACTGAATACTCGAACTAACAGCATAAAGTGTTAGAGGTGGAAAGAAATAGTGGTAATTCATGAATGTTATCGAAAATATTAAGTTTATTGTTTTTTTCAGGCTGTTTGTTTATTTACCAAATTGTGATACGGGTCTGGGGTCCCCCAAGCAGGGATATAGTTTTAGTAGACAAGAAAACGAAATCTAAGCAGATTAACATATTATTTCTTTAAATTAGTCGATTATCTACCACTTACCCGTTATAAGGAACCGCCCGCTAGTCCCAATATGTGACCAGTTGGAGGACCCCCAAGGGGTGATTCAATTTATTCAATTTTTGGTATTTTTTCATCTCACACCAAGCCTCCTCACTGGTACAACTTGTGGAGCAATTGCATAAATTTTACATTTTATGACCCACCCTACTGTATAACTAACAGACATTTAGCTTGCACGCCAATTAATTAACATAGCAAGGATGCATTGGGAAGAGTTATTCAGCTGAAACTGTAATAGCCAGTTAAACAAATTAATGTTTGCTTACTGTCTGGGTTGTATAGTAGAGTGATAATAAAACTTGGCAGAGAAAGTACTTCTTTGTTAGTTGCCCTTCCTATTGAATGCATTACCAGGCCATCTCTATACATTTTTCATGAGTGCCAGCTGGTTTTTTATCATTGCGCCTATGGCAATTTTCGTGTTTTGGGGCTATTTTTCGAAATAAAACAAGTTGAGATGTTTCAATTTAAACCGCGATTTCACAAGTACCCTTAGAAATCCATTTTCATGGTCCATGCAAAATTTCATCAAAATCGTTAGAGCCGTTTTTGCTCTAGGTCAGTAGTCAGTAGCCAGTAGCTTTTTTTTCTTACAGTAATCAAGTCTAACGACTTGCTAACTAGTGACGGGCCTAGCGGCCCGATAAGGAACCGACTTTTTATTTCAAATAAAAGAGACAACGATTGGCTCGGTTCGGCTCGATTGGTCTCGACCATGGCCTACTTAAATATAATATTTAAGTAGGCCATGGCTCGACTCGATTGGGATCGACTCGGCTCGGTCCGACTCGATTCGGTTAAATCGGCTCGGTCTGGCTCAATTGGGCTCGACTTGGCTTGACTCGGCTCGATTGGGCGCGACTCTGATCGATTGGGCTCAACTCGGCTCGGTCCGGCTCAATTGGGCTCGACAAGGCTTGATTGGACTCGACTCGACTCATTGGGCTATTCGGCTCGGTCTGGCTCGACTCGGCTCGATTGGGCTCATCCGGCTTGATTGGGCTCGACTCGGCTTGATAAGTTCTATTCGGCTCGATCAATATGATTCAGTACGTCGTTTCTAGGATATAAGTTCGTGCTTAGGATCTAAGTTCGTTTCCAGGATCTAAGTTCGCATCTACGATTTAAGTTCGTGTATAGGATCTATGTTCACATCTACAGTAGTATCCGAGATCGTGTTGCTTCCAAGATCTAAGTTCGCTTCCAGAATCTAAGATCATATCTAGGATATAAGTTTGCTTCCAGGATCTAAGTTCATATCTAGGATCTAAGTTCGCTTTCAGGATCTAAGTTCATATCTAGGATCTGTTAGCTTTCAGGATCTAATCTAGTTTTAAGTTCGCTTCCAGGATCTATGTTCACATCTAGGATCTATGTTCACGTTGCTTTCGGATCTAAGTTCGTATCTAGGATCTAAGTTCGCTTCCAGGATCTAAGTTCGCTTCCAGGATCTAAGTTCATATCTAGGATCTAAGTTCGCTTTCAGGATCTAAGTTCATATCTAGGATCTAAGTTCCCTTCCAGGATCTAAGTTCACATCTAAGATCTGTTAGCTTTCAGGATCTAATCTAGTTTTAAGTTCGCTTCCAGGATCTATGTTCACATCTAGGATCTATGATCACGTTGCTTTCGGATCTAAGTTCGTATCTAGGATCTAAGTTCGCTTCCAGGATCTAAGTTCGCTTCCAGGATCTAAGTTCGCTTCCAAGATCTAAGTTAATATCTAGGATCTAAGTTCGCTTTCAGGATCTAAGGTCATATCTAGGATCTAAGTTCGCTTCCAGGATCTAAGTTCACATCTAAGATCTGTTAGCTTTCAGGATCTAATCTAGTTTTAAGTTCGCTTCCAGGATCTATGTTCACATCTAGGATCTATGATCACGTTGCTTTCGGATCTAAGTTCGTATCTAGGATGCTCGCTTCCAGGATCTAAGTTTGGATCTAGGATCTAATTTCACACACTTCCAGGGTCTAAGTTCGTGTCTAGGATCTAAATTAATGTGTAGTTCGGGATAACTCTGTATTGCATAGGTCGGTATAGTCACTGTATTTCATTGTTATAGCTTACTATAGGTCGGTGTTGTTAGTATTGGTGAACAATATTTAGACTTGAAAAATATCGCGAGTAAAATATGAGAGTAAAATATCGCAAGATGAAAAATATCGAAAATATCGCGAGTAAAATACATTTTTATGGTAGCTAGTGTACGATTATAAAATTTTTTATTTTTTAAATAAGGGGGATTGATAATTCCAATTGATGTATTATTATAGTAGACAGATATATGTTCATGAGACAGGGAGGGGGTGGGGGGGGGGGGGGGGGAAATTTTCATGAATACCAGCTGCTATTTTATCATGGCGTCTATGGGACATTTAGTATATGTATATATTTCTCGATACCAGGGGCTTAAGGTGAGCTGAGACTGACAGACAGAAACAAGGTTTCAATAGTGCATCTCTTATCTAAGCTTGATAACTTCGTGGTTCGCCCCACTCCAATACTGTCCTTGCTTGGATCCACAGAATTAATGTACAAATCATCTCCAATTGCATTAATTGCAATATAATTCAATTAACCGCAATTTATCGCCGGATTTATTAAAGTAGAGGTCCAGTAATCCAGTAAAATAATATCATAATAATATACACAAATAATTATTACACGCACAAACCAATATTATTATTATTATCATATAAAAATAAATATATAGAAAATAAATACACACAATTAATTAATTATGCACAATATACAGGGATAAATAGCCGTACTCATGTTTTGAAAGCTGAGTGGCTTTGTTCACTGTGAGAGACCGAAGGTGGCCCAATCGACCAATAGGAGCCAATTCAATAGGCCTCACCTCCCCACCACCTATCGAACTGGGTCCGCATCGAGCGATGATGCGAAAGTATCCTAAAGGGTCAATTTAGGCCAGAGCTTTAGGGTTAACATCAACAACCCATGTGAACCCAGCAGGGGTTCACGGGTCAACACTCTCTTCGATCACAATCGGGGCAAAGCATTAACAACTCGAACCAAAGGCGTGGTTCGAAATTAAGCTTAGGCCAACCAATAACAATACAAGTCATGCAACGGAAAATTTTGACCACTATATTATGTGGTGTTAAATCTCTTAAAAAAATATTTATAAAAAGGGTTCCGCTGCAAAACCTGCATGCTACAGATTAGAGTAACCAACCTCTCCGCCACAGTGAAATCAGGGCACACAGTACTACACAAGGGTCGCCAATGGCCGGTGAGGTAAAGGCTTTTCCCAACAGAGCTGTTATAATTTCATTACCCTTGGATATTCCCGTGTACGCCAAACACACATTGAAACGATAATAAATTATAATAATCAGAATCGTTTCAAACTCACTTAACATGAATGAAGGTATCCACATGTAAATGAAAGATTACTATCTGAAATGGTAATATTTCTGGAAAACAATTGGTTGGTGGTTGGATGCCTTACACTTGATCAACATTATATCTTAGACCCCTCTTGTATTTCTGCTGACAATCTTTGTAAATTATAACAAATTGAAATCCACATAAAATTATAAATTTCAATATTATTTACATTTAATTTTAGAAAATTAATCATAACCTTCAAAAGTTCTGGTTATTTTATTGCCTGCAGTTGCCGGTACCGGTCTCTGTAAATACTACAATTTAAATTATAATTAGTTTTTCTTAAACGGTGACTGGGAAAACATGTTGTTGTCCGGTAACAA
>JAUCBJ010006171.1:0-61334 GCA_032718475.1 Nemertoderma westbladi | reverse complement strand
GGGTAATAGGGAATAGGATATAAACCAGTTTGCAACTGTGGTTTGCTTTATTTTATAATATGTAACATATTATTAGTAGTACCGAGTGAAGTACCGAGTTCAAATCCCACTCGCCGACATACTTTTTTGAAATGACATTTTTAGCACTCAATCGGGACGAAATGGCAATTATTATCTTAAATTTGGTATACAGTATATGCCTTGCCTATAAAACAATTGGATTGTATTGATTTTATTTTTTTTCCGGCGAAAAAAGTAAATTAAAATATTTTTGGTGGAATTTCTTAAATTTATTAAATGTGTTGAAAGAGCATCGACGTAGAAAGTGTTTGCAAGTAATTTGAGCAAAACCCAATCATACACTCAAACAAAAAGTTATTGCAACCAATTCAATCATACACTCAAATCATCATATTCAATCATCTCAAATCATACACTCATGAAATCCAATCATACACTCAAAACAAAAGTTATTGCAACTTTAGTGTCTGCAAGGCGAACTCCAAAACGAAACTCAATATCCAATATTAGTTTATGCAGCAACATCTGTACACATCCTGCAGTCCTGAGTCTGACATCCTTCCGTCCTTTTCCTGTTTTCTAACCTTTGCTGCCAAAGCGTCAAAGATCAAACACACTAGATTAGAAGTACAACAGGAGGCGTTAAAACATCCTAATTTCAAGCAGTCATTGATTGGTCAGACTAATTGCCTACCAATCATATAGCTTGAATTAGTGCTTTAATAACAATAATTATTCCATTAAGGGGGGGGGGGGGGGGGGGGGGGGGGGTAGCGCTATAATGACACAGTCAATGAAAACCAATAGTAACAGGGCAAGACTTTTTCTAAATTGAACAATTTTGGTATGAGGGTCAATCGATAACTGATGGTAGTTTTAAAAAAAAATTTTTTTTAATATAGTTATAATATTTTAGTGCTACTTATTAGCATAAAATTATTACTAATCCTAAAAACACTACTCTTCGAACAAACATTAGTTATATAACTAGATATTTCGTATTTATAATTAGGATATATGGTTGAATAAAAGTATTGGTCAAAATTTTTTGATACAGATTATTTCCAATTTTATTATCAAATTAATTAATTATTTTCCTATTTTTTCAAAAAAATAACATTTTTCACATTTCGAAGCCAATAAAATTAGTTACACAGGATGAAGATACCAGGCATGTGGTTACTCTGTCCAAATTTCATGCAAAAATAGTAAAAATTGGCGGAGGAGTAGCATTTTAAATTTCGTTGAAATGAAAATATAACATTCCGAGATAATTGCCTTTAAAATTTAAACTTTCCCGCGCAAAAATTGTCTGTTAATATGTAAGAATGTCTGTCAATATATATCTATCAGCAAGAAGGCATAAAACCATGCTAAAATTTTTCCTGGTCGCTGATTTCATTTCTGAGGTAAGTTTTCATTTTTAATGAAATCTAGTTTGTCTGTATGTCTCTTTGTCGGTCTTTCTGACTATCCGACTATATGTCTGTCAAAATAAGAAAATGGCACACCATTGAGCTAAATGTTTAGCTATAGGGGTATTCATGGTCGCAGAATTCATTTCGAGTGTCAGTTTTAACATTTGATGACTTCCAAATTGTCTGTTTGGCTGTCAGACTGTCGGTTATATTTTGACAGACAGACTGACAGGCATACAGACAGAACCGACAAGGTCAAATTTGATTAATTGCTTCAGAAACGAAGTCACCGGCCACGAAAACACATACAGGAAATTTTTTAGAAAGATAGTATGCTTTTTATTGACGGACAGACATACTGACGGAAAAACCGACAGTAAAACGGAAAGACAGCCATATCTCGAGAAGTAAGACAGATCTTGCTAAACAGTTTTCAAATTTGGAATCTTGATAAAAATCTGCTCCAGATGAAATAAAAAAATATTTTTGCAAAAAATTATTGAAGGTCGATCCCTATAGCTGCACGAAGGTCTCTTAAACGTTTCAACGGATTGTTTCAGTATCTCACATACTGCGCGAAGGTCTTTCAAATGTTTCAATAGATTGATTCAGTATCCAACGTGCTGCACGAAGTCTTCTGAACAGATTCAATTATACCGTCTGACCGGCACAACAGATTATTCAGTGTAATGCGCGAATCGGCGAATGCATTATACCAATGTCATCTGGTTTCGTTTTCTTCACGTTTTTTTAAGTGGTTTGAGTTTTATTTATTTATTATTATTATCACTCTATGTATTTATAAAAAATTAAATTAAAAGTACATGAGGAGAGAAAACAACCAGGTTATTAAAATTAAACACTTATGGTTGCCCGGGGAAGCTTTAAAAATTACACAAAAATAGAGAAATATATTCTACAAAAAAAAATTAACGCAACAATGTCATATAGTCTACGAATGTGCAATAAAATATTCACAATAAAAATTGATTGTTATGATTCACAATAATAACTATATAGTTATGAGTAAAGTAATGTTGGGATTTTGGAATAAAAATATTTTACAAATTACGTGAATTGTTACTACTGTAATGTACCATATCATATGCATGCAATAAAATATATGTAGAAAATAGATAAAATATTCACTCTAAAAAAAATAAAAATAAAAATATGCGCATGTTTACAAATTTCTATTAAATTTACAAAAAGAGAGCGGTGAAGGTCTTTAAGCTTTTGGAAAATAAAAATTTACTTTCAGTATTGACAGTTTCCGATGGGAGCCAGTTCCAAATTGGAACTACTCGGTGGGCAAAATTATTCTTGCACATTAGAAGCCTCGACTGTTTATGGTAAAGTTTAAGCACGTGACCTCTAAGTCCAGCTCTCGGCGCAATAGTGAAGAAATCGTTCAAATTTAAGTCGATATTACTGTAAACTATAGAATGTGCCATTTTTAAGTCAAAAATAACACGGCGCACTTCGAGAGGTTGTAGTTTTAATATCCTAATCCTATCTAAATATCCTACAGGTTCCAAATTGCACCGTCGAAAAAGTCGGCGCGTAAAATATCTTTGTACCCGCTCAAGGAGATCAATTGCTCCAACATGATAGGGCGACCAAACAGAGGTGCAATATTCTAATAAAGGTCGTACATAGGATTTAAAAGCAGTGAGAAAGGCACGAGTATTATTTGTACAGAAGCATCTGAAAATAATATTTACAATTTTGAACGCCTTGGAAACTTGTTCACGACAATATAGGTCAAAATTTAAGTCACTGCACATTGTAATTCCCAAGTCCCTACACGATGCTTTCGGTTTCAAAATACTACCGCACAACTGGTAAGTAATAGCACCATTATCTCTGCCGTAAGTTCCTATTTGAAGCACATGGCACTTATGAGCTGCAACTTTCAATTGCCAAGTATCAGCCCAAGATTCCAAAATATGTAGACCACGAATTAAATTAGTACAGTCGGTGACTACTGAATGCAACTTAGCATCATCAGCGAACAAATTACACGTCACAAAATGCACCACATCTGGTAAGTCGTTAATAAAAATTATAAACAACATCGGCCCTAATACTGTTCCTTGAGGAGTGCCGGAAATGACGTCACATATGGTAGAAAAGGCATTACCAACAACAACTTGTTGAGACCGATTCGTTAAAAAGGCTGTGAACTATAATGTAAGATTCCCAGAAATCCCATAACTGGCTAATTTAGCGATAAGTTTACTGTGCACCACCGAATCAAAAGCCTTAGAGAAATCAATATACACTACATCTATATACTCTTTCTTTTATCTAGTAAATTGCACCATTCATTAACACAGTTCAATAGTTGGGTACAGGTCGAACGTTTTTTCAGGAAACCATGCTGTACCTTGTTTATAAGTTTGTGCAAATATAAATACGATAACAATTCATCTTTAATGCACAATTCCATTACCTTACATGCTATGCAAGTAAGTGAAACAGGCCAGTAATTATAAGGGTCGGAAGACTCATTTTTCTTGTACACAGGTGCAACATATGCTGTCAACCAAATAGTAGGTAAAGCATGGCTGATAAAAGAAACCTGAAAAATAACCGATAATGGGGCAGCAAGACACGATGCAAGTTTTGAATACAAAAAGCTAGGAAAATTTTCTGGCGTTCGACTTGTTTTGTCACCAATTTTATTTAGCATAGCAAATACATTACTGGAGAAAAATCGATAGTAGACTTATTGATTGGCATTTAATGGGGCTCGCCTTGCAAACATGGGAGTATTCCCAATATCTAAGGTAAAGTTTTCGGCGAAAACTTGGGAAAGAATATTAGCTTTCTCCAAGTCATAAACGAATGTAGCACCTTTGTATTTGAATGGGGAAATTCCTGATTTAAGATTACGTTTATTGTTTATGAAACTAAAATTACCAGATGAAAGAATGCGGTTTTCCCTAATTTCCCATTGACAGTGTGGCGTCGCCGCCTTTTTACGTTGCAATAATCTTACAAACTCAGGGAAAACGTTATTCTTCTTACTTTTACAAACATTAAAAGGTATAAATTTCTTAATATCATTACTAATGATTGCACCAAACCCATCCCAAAAATCATTAACAGAGACACAATTTTCAAATAATAAATTCCAGTTAGTGTAATTTAAGTATTCAGAAAAACCTTCATAATTCCCTTGTTTAAAATCATAAAAACCAACATCGGATGTGGAATCAATACGATTAGATGATAAAATATTAAAAACAACAGTATTGTGGTCGCTAGTAGCAAACGGTTCAGTAACATCAATACTTGAAATAAAAATATCCTCAGTACAAAATACAAGATGTAATATATTATAACCCCTAGTTGGTTTCAATTGCAACTGTTTCAGACTGTTATCTAAAAAAACATTCAGAAAATAAATTGTAAGTAGCATTATCTGGATGTGACATATTTTCCCAATCAATGTCTGGCAAGTTAAAGTCGCCAACTACAGTACAAGGTTGCGATGTATTACACAGAAAAGCAAGGCAATCGGAGATAAGTTTATCAAGTTCTAACGATGCTCGATCAGGATTATTTGACCGGTAAACACAAATAAAACGGCTAGGGGAAGCTCCCACCAAGTCAAGCGCGACCAGTTCGACCTTGTCAACGAAATTGGGGGGCAAATTGACCTGGACATACTTCATGTCCTTGCGAATCAGGATAGCAACGCCACCGTCTAGAGAACCGCGATCACACCGAAAAACACGAAAGTTGTCTTCACAATTAATCATCTTGTCGCACACATCATCACTAAGCCACGATTCAGTTATAGCAATTATTTCGTAACGCGTAACCGTCACAACGTTGCAGCTGTTCAAGGTCAGAAAGTTTCGACTTTATTGACCTGGCATTTATAAGGCAACAATTAGTAAACGGATTGCGATGATGTTTCTCTCCTCCTACGCGTTTCCCGAGGGCAAAGTCGCGGACGGCACGTCTCGAGAGGGTGTAGTTGGAGGACTTCGCTGTGGTTGGAAACTACTGCTTGGATTCTGAGGCGCAACTGTAGGTGAGGGAATGGGCTTTGCAATCCGTGGTCTTCCACCCCGAGATTGGCGACGGAGAAAAGCTTGATTGGCTTGCATTTTAGTCAGGTCATTTGTCAATGAACACTTTCTTGTAGATTGTAGACTTTTTGGCGAGTTTTCCTTTATCCTTGACGATCTTGAGTTTAAAGTCTATACTACAGAGCTGAACGATTACCATAAAAGGATGTTCACCGTTTAGCTGACGTCGGTATATAGTACTTTACTAACAGCAGTGTCAATGCCGAACTCACTAGAAATAAATTCGCTGACAAAACCTATGTCGTTAGATTTGTCTTCAGGTAGGGATAGACCACAGGGACAATATTCTGTTCTCGTCGCCGTTGCTCTTGAACCTCTTTATCTACATCGTCGGCTGATAGACCGCCAATAGTCTGATAGTGGGATCTTGTTGGTTTGCAGTGCAGCCATCACTTCACATTCTGATAATATTTATTGCAGTATTGCTGCATTGACATTCTTGTTTTGAAATATACTGTAGTTTTATAGAGAACAGAAGAACATACAGTAGTAAATGACAGAACAGCAGTTTGTACTGTACACATTGACATATCCCGATCGGGATATATTACCTTATAAGGGTATATCCCGATCCCGATCGGGATATATTTATATATCTCGATCGGGATAGGGAAGGGAACCCTACTGTCGGTTAGTGATTTGGTTTGGTGTGATTTGGTTTTGGGGTTATTTTTTGTGATTTGGTTTGTGATTTGGTGTGATTTGGTTTGTGATTTGGTGTAATTTGGTGTGATTTGTTGTGATTTGGTGTGATTTGTTGTGATTTGGGTGTTTAGACAGGCTGACAGGACCCAAACATTTAGGTAATTCCGGTCCGGACATGTAATGACTGAATGATGGGCTACCGGTATGTGCTATGGCATATGGGTAACTTTGGTGCAGTGCAGTATATTAGCATACACCATACCTGCCATAGTCTGATAGTGCCATATCTGATAGCACAGTTATAGTTCATATGCGTACCTCTGGTATTTTCGTGTTGCAAAAATAAGACTATAAGTATGAAATACCCTATGTTATTGAGATATTGTTTATTGTTTTGGTTAGAAAAGCCCACCACTGTAACCTGCTCCTTTCCGTTAATTAAGTAATGGTGATTAGTTTATTGTACTGTAGCCTGTAACCTGCTTCTTTTGCCAGAGGTACGCATATGAACGATAACCGATAGCACCATACACAGATACAGCCATATTTCTGTTTGAAATGATACCGGTACTACTGACTACTGTCAGACTGTACTGTACTACTCAACTATTACATTCCGCAGTATTCGGTACCGGTATTGCTGTATTGTAGCTGTATATTAATTAACATATTTCTGTATATCATATATCGGTATATTTCTGTACCTACTGTACTGTGTACCATGTACAGTCACTGATCTATGCCAAAATTGGCATTTTTCAAAATTGGAAGTTTTCATGCCAAAATTGGAATTTTTGATATATTTTCTGTCCAGGGTCAGCCAATATTGGCTGGGGTTAACTAAATTTCTGAATTTTGCAAAAAATTATATTTTGATGCATTTAGAAACTTTTGACCGAGATAAAAAAAAATTCACCATGCTTTTGGTTTTTTATGATTAAAATTTTGATACTGTAACCTCTAGTTCCAAAATTTGAAGTTTTTGACCTGCCGTTTTTGGCATTTTTTATTCTGATAAGAGGAAGAGCAGCTGTAGACTGGCAGAGAGAGTGGTTGTACAGTTGTAGTTGCTGAGTTGCAGCTTGCAGGCATATATCTGTATATTGGTATATAACCGAACTTTTGTTGTAAATGTGTCAGTGTCATGCTGTGACAGCTGTGATGTGACATTATACATTCTAGTGAGTTGCATGTGCTTGTGTGTGTAGTGTAGTATATGGTGTACGTACAGTAGGTACGGTACTTGCACTATCCAATATCCGATCACCTTAATGTTAACCTTGATAAGAAACGCCCTGGGTTGGGCCATACAACAATGTAAGATTTGTTCACATTATCAATTTCAATACTTTGTCTCTGTTTGTGTTTAACCAAACATTCTGATTCTGACCTTTTTTTAACAATATTGCTGTACCATAGCTGTGTTAATGTAAAAACGTCATCCCCATACTGCCATAGGCCAGCAGACCTTACTGTAAATATTATCACGCTTGAAGGGAAGCGAACTTATAGATCCTACTACCAGACTACCATAATAATAATAAATAATACATTGCACCGAATTAGCTATTAATTTGCAAATTATAGTTTGTTGGTGAGTAGGTAACTAATCGCAACGCAACTACTCTCGAGTGTATGACTTATTTGCATTAGATCATTATAAGTCTGTAAGTACTTTTATATGCTTAATTGCTTAATGTAAAATGTAACACAGTACAATACTATAATATCAATTGAACGTGGCCAGCACTACATGATGTGGGATCTAAGTTCGCCTCTCCTCTAGCAGTCTAGCGTGTGCTAAGGAATTTGTATAAATTGGGATCTAAGTTCACCTAGTTCAGTAGTTCGGTCTCTAAGGCTAAGCTCCCCCAGACTGTCGGATAGGATCTAAGTTCACTTAGTTAGGATCTAAGTTCAACCAGACTGCCAGATATAGGCTGATAGGATCTATGTTCGCATATATAGGACCCAAGTTCGCATAGATATAAGTTCCTCAAACTGTCAAAGTCACGCCCTGCAGGATCTAAGTTCGTTTACCGAAATATAATGCATTATACGGTAATAAATTTGCATGAAAATAGATTAGTTCAAACTGTCAAAATACATTATTAATCTAATAACTGGCTGACTGGTGCCTATCAGTACTAGTTCCAATTTTGGAATTAATGCCGAAATTGGAATAAAAACTTCCATTTTTGAAAACTGCCAATTTTGGCATAGATCACTGACTGATGTACCGGCACTGTACTGCTGTACACTGTACAGTCAAACAGTACCGGCAGACAGCGCATAACATTGTTGCTCAATGTTACAAGTTGTTGCTCGTTGTCCTGTCAGCCAGTCAGCCTGTTGTCAGGTTGTTACTCGTTGTTGCGCATTGTTGCTCGTTGTTGTTCATTGTTGCTCGTTCAGTCGTTGTTTGTCATTTGTTGCTCATTATTGCTCGTTGTTTCTCATTGTCATTGTCAGATTGTTGCTTGTTGGTGCTCATTGTTACTTTATTGTTCCTCGTTGTTGCTCGTTGTTTCTCATTGTTGGTCATTGTTGCTTGTCTGTGTTGTTGCTCGTTTTTGTACTTTATTATTGCTCTTTATTGCTCATTGTTGATCTGTTGATCATTGTCTGATTGTTGCCCGTTGCTGCTCGTTGTCTGGTTGTTGTAGTTTATTATCTGATTATTGCTCGTTCAGTCAGTCAGTCGTTCTCGTTGTTCCCCATTACAGCATTACAGCATTAGGTTGCGGGTCGATTCGCCCCGCGACCTTTTCGCCCCAAGCCAGCAAGCTGCTAAGAGTGCCAAGTCGATTCACGATTCGCCCCACATTTTAGGGGCATATGGACCTGGCACCTGGGCAGCTGGGGCGAATCGACTTGGACTGTTGAATGATTCGCCCCACCTTCCAAGTCAATTCGCCCCAGATGATATTATTGAATGTTTTACTAATATTCTTTTAAGGTACAATATTAGAAAGAGCAGAAGTATGATGTCCAGGACCAGAGTTAATTCCAGAGACAAAGAAACAAAGTTGTTGTTCATCAGTTCATTGTTGCTCGTTGCGTATTATCAGATTTATTGCTCGTTGTTGCTCATTCAGTCATTGTTGGTCATTGTTGCTCGTTATTGGTCATTGTTGCTCATTAAGTCATTGTTGCTCGTTGTTGCTCAATGTTACTCGTTGTTGCTCGTTGTTACTCGTTGTTGCTCATTGTTGCTCGTTGTTTTGTTGCTCAATGTTGGTCATTGTTGCTCGTTGTGCATTTGAGCACCTATCTGCCTATCAGCCTATCCAATTAAGCTCCCTTATCTTGCAATGTCCTGTCCAGCCAGGTTAGGAGGTCATAACCTGATAACTGAACTGTCATAAGGAGATAAGGGCAGAAAAAGGAATGGGCTGGGAGACAGTCTGACAGTTCTGCAGTTATAAAGAGACATTTATATACCGGTGCTGATATATGGAATATTTAATTTATTTAAGGAGTGTGCAGATTTTGGAATGAAATTGTATCAGTGTATTCCTAAATAAGAAACCCAGGTCAAAAAGTTCTTATTTCAGTAGGCCTATATCTGTCTGTATATAGGGACTTTTGGTATTTGTGTAGGCCTACAAGTACAATTTCGATGTCTTAAATAGGCCTAAGGTAAATTTAAAAAATCCCTCTTATTTAGAAACTGATCGTATTTTTGATGCAATCTTAAAACTGTAAAACGCTTGTAGAAAAACAAACCGGACGGTGAAATGTTTTCTGGCCTTTTGCATTATGTTCAAGAAAGACCCAATTTTTATACTTTGAAATAAAATTATGTGGTATTTTTTCCTTGAAACAAGTTATGGCATAATTATTATGTCGAAAATATAGGCCTATCCAAAAAAAGGCCCAAAACCCATAAATAAAAGCCATTTTCCTTAAATAAGAACCCACTTTTGGAGCTTATTTAAGTGTATGTTCCCTTATGTACCGGTACCGGTATGGTACATATCCTTTTTATGTCTTAATAGGAAACATAGGCCTAGTAATTGGCCATAATTTGAACACCCTGTCCGGATTTGCCTTGTGGCCGGAATTTGGTGAGTTAACCCTAGATACAGGTTAACCCAAAATACAAGAATCAACATCCGGTTCGGATTCGGCTCCGGATTCGGTAATTTTCGAAACATTCTGACATTAGCTTCGGACAGTCGGCAGGTCGGACTGTCGGATTCTTATCCGGCAAGATTTCACATTCGGTCGAGCCGTACGTCTGTACGTGTGATTTGGTTTTGTGATTACGGGCTTACCGGTATTTTTAGTGATTTGGTTTGTGATTTGGCATTTGGGTGTTTAGACGAACCCGATTTGTTAGTCCCCTGCAGTTGGGAGGTCTGATGGTAAGGTAACTCAAAGGTAAAGTAAAGTAATTGGGTACTGGTATGAAGAAAGTAATCAGGAATCCTGAAGAAAGTATCAGGATCAGGGTATATAGAGGCCACGGAGGCAGACTGGCGGACGGAAGCTATTTAATACAGTAATACTATTAGGATGTACTTTCTTCAATCTGTCAATATCCTGGGTGTGAACTGACTAACTAAAACTGATGTATAATTTATAATAATAATAGAGTCTGGCAGAGACAGTAATATACTATACAGTACAGCCGTACTGCGTACCGGTATATACTCACTCATACTGCCGTATCTGTACGGTATATAAATAGATGATAGACTAACCTAGCTAAATGAAATGGCAACTAACGGGGATGATAAAATGACACCCACAGAAGAGGTGGACAAGATTTTGGAGAACCTGGGTGTGTCGAGAGATATGATTGAGATGTATTCAAAGACACTGGAGGGGTTCCGAGAACACCGAAATACAGTTGCCAAACACGAGATAGATAGCGTGCAAATTAGATTATTTAAGTTATTCAGTAACCAAATAGTCATCAAACAGAAGGTGAGTCATGACAGTTAAGGCCTACCGGTACTGAATTATCACTGCGACTTATAAAAGTTTTGTTAGACATATCTGGCTCACTGCGCCTGCCTATGGCTGTATGGCTTTGCCGATATGATATATCATCACTCTACTATATCAATAGTAGTGTAGGGTAGTAGTGGCAGTGCGGGGGGGGGGGGGGGGGGGGGGGTTGGGGTGGGGTAGTACCCATACCCATAGCCCACTCCACTATCCATATACTCAGCAACATGGGCCCGGCTATACTGATAGTAACAGAGTAATCTACCAATGGCTGCTCAGAAGTAACCTGATCTCATTTCTCTTCTGAGTACACTCCACTTCGAGCTCCTTCTCCTATCAGCACTCAGCAGTGCTGCAGTGCATGGCCAAGTCCAACAGCTGAGCTGCTTACTGGCTTAGCCATGGTGAATCTAGAGAGTCATGTGCGTTAGAATAGATGCGGGTGATATATAGTGAAGTGATGCCACAAAGCTAACTCTACTGCGACACCTACCATCTAGAATGGCAAACCAAGACCCAATAATAATAATATTATGAAACTATAGTGTATAGACCTACCAGCGTTTGTTTCATTCATGAGGTTTCTCATTTATTATGTTAGATACGAAGGTTGTGTTCGTTCGTTCGTACAGTCGGAACTAGAACAATTGCCCCCTGGATAATTTTCCCCCCGGACACATTAAGAATTGATTGTAACATCAAGCCCTGTCTATCTTTTGCAAAGCCGCGATTAATTTATATTGAGTTCTTAGAATCAGCCTATTTATTTTTTCAATCAATCAATTTATCAACCGGTAGAATCAGATAATGTTTTCTGTTTTCTAGATCCGCACAAAAAACCCGGATGTTCTTGACAAACTATCTACTTACCCTTCTCTTCCTAAATTCCTTATTTGTTTGGGTCTTCCTCAACTATTAGTGCAAAATCTACTTACTATTGAACCGACATTAACAGTGGAGGATCTTATGAGCCGGACGGAAGTGCAGTTGTGCCGCCTAACTGCCTCCTGCAATGACTTGCCAACATTTGAAGAAGATATCGCCAAGCTCGAAAAAAGCTTGGAAAATCTGCGAGTATTTGTTGGTAAGTTGATGATTGTATTTTTTAACCTTTTAGCAACACTATTTCGTTTGCAGTACTGTGCGCGTGCGCCCATGTCACAAATGATGGGATTTTAGGAATGTTGTAGAGTAGAACGAAAATCAAACTTAAAAATTTATATTATTTATATTTAAAATATTTAATTGCGATTTAACAGTCAGATGTATAGGATAGGACCTACCTACCATAGGACGTACCTAATGTTAAATAAAGTTATTTTTGCCACAAACCAGATTTATACCAACGCAGCAATATACTGAAAAGTTTAAAAAAATTAATTCAAAATTGCAATCCCGATCCCGGAAATCTCGAAAAGTCTGATCCAGGAAATTCAAGAAATTAACTTTATTTATACTTCGGGATCCCGTTCCAAAAACGTCGCGATCAAGTTCAGGATCGGGACCGGGATTGCATTTTTCACCGGGTTCCCATCCTGTTTAAACACTATTTACTTATTCAACAAATCCATTTATTATTGTAGCTCTAAAACTCAGCAAACCAAGTGCATTCCAGTTGCCGGAGGCTCCAACGGATGCTCCAACTCCGACGATGAACCCACCGTTGTCTGCACCGCCATGCCGACACCGATACTACGCCGGCCGGAGCAGTTGTCCAATCAAGCCGTTTGTAGAAGATTACTCCGCTGATACCCTGGTCGTTAGGACTACCAGGTTTGTGTGTACGATCGGACTAGTACTACCAGGTTTGTGTGTACGTTCGGACTAGGACTACCATGTTTGTGTGGACGTTCGGACTAGGACTACCAGGTTTGTGTGGACGTTCGGACTAGGACTACCAGGTTTGTGTGGACGTTCGGATTAGAACTACCAGGTTTGTGTGTACGTTCGGACTAGGACTACCAGGTTTGTGTGTACGATCGGACTAGGACTACCATGTTTGTGTGTACGTTCGGACTAGGACTACCATGTTTGTGTGTACGTTCGGACTAGGACTACCATGTTTGTGTGGACGTTCGGACTAGGACTACCAGGTTTGTGTGGACGTTCGGATTAGAACTACCAGGTTTCTGTGTACGTTCGGATTAGAACTACCAGGTTTGTGTGTACGTTCGGACTAGGACTACCAGGTTTGTGTGTACGATCGGACTAGGACTACCATGTTTGTGTGTACGTTCGGACTATGACTACCATGTTTGTGTGGACGTTCGGACTAGGACTACCAGGTTTGTGTGTACGTTCGGACTATGACTACCAGGTTTGTGTGGACGCTCGGACTAGGACTACCAGGTTTGTGTGTACGATCGGACTAGAACTACCAGGTATGTGCGGATGTTCGGACTAGGACTACCAGGTTTGTGTGTACGTTCGGACTAGGACTACCAGGTTTGTGTGGACGTTCGGACTAGGACTACCAGGTTTGTGTGTACGATCGGACTAGGACTACCAGGTTTGTGTGTACGTTCGGACTAGAACTACCAGGTTTGTGTGTACGATCGGACTAGGACTACCAGGTTTGTGTGTACGTTCGGACTAGGACTACCAGGTTTGTGTGTACGTTCGGACTAGGACTACCAGGTTTGTGTGTACGTTCGGACTAGGACTACCAGGTTTGTGTGGACGTTCGGACTAGGACTACCAGGTTTGTGTGTACGTTCGGACTAGGACTACCAGGTTTGTGTGTACGTTCGGACTAGGACTACCAGGTTTGTGTGTACGTTCGGACTAGGACTACCAGGTTTGTGTGTACGTTCGGACTAGGACTACCAGGTTTGTGTGGACGTTCGGACTAGGACTACCAGGTTTGTGTGGACGTTCGGATTAGGACTACCAGGTTTGTGTGTACGTTCGGATTAGAACTACCAGGTTTGTGTGTACGTTCGGACTAGGACTACCAGGTTTGTGTGTACGATCGGACTAGGACTACCAGGTTTGTGTGGACGTTCGGACTAGGACTACCAGGTTTGTGTGTTCGTTCGGACTAGGACTACCAGGTTTGTGTGTACGTTCGGACTAGGACTACCAGGTTTGTGTGTACGTTCGGACTAGGACTACCAGGTTTGTGTGTACGATCGGACTAGGACTACCAGGTTTGTGTGGACGTTCGGACTAGGACTACCAGGTTTGTGTGTACGTTCGGACTAGAACTACCAGGTTTGTGTGTACGTTCGGACTAGAACTACCAGGTTTGTGTGGACGTTCGGACTAGAACTACCAGGTTTGTGTGTACGTTCGGACTAGAACTACCAGGTTTGTGTGGACGTTCGGACTAGAACTACCAGGTTTGTGTGTACGTTCGGACTAGAACTACCAGGTTTGTGTGTACGTTCGGACTAGAACTACCAGGTTTGTGTGGACGTTCGGACTAGGACTACCAGATTTGTGTGGACGTTCGGACTAGGACTACCAGGTTTGTGTTGTGTACGTTCGGACTAGAACTACCAGGTTTGTGTGGACGTTCGGACTAGGACTACCAGGTTTGTGTGGACGTTCGGACTAGGACTACCAGGTTTGTGTTGTGTACGTTCGGACTAGGACTACCAGGTTTGTGTGTACGTTCGGACTAGGACTACCAGGTTTGCGTGTACGTTCGGACTAGAACTACCAGGTTTGTGTGTACGTTCGGACTAGAACTACCAGGTTTGTGTGTACGTTCGGACTAGAACTACCAGGTTTGTGTGGACGTTCGGACTAGAACTACCAGGTTTGTGTGGACGTTCGGACTAGAACTACCAGGTTTGTGTGGACGTTCGGACTAGAACTACCAGGTTTGTGTGTACGTTCGGACTAGAACTACCAGGTTTGTGTGTACGTTCGGACTAGAACTACCAGGTTTGTGTGGACGTTCGGACTAGGACTACCAGGTTTGTGTGGACGTTCGGACTAGGACTACCAGGTTTGTGTTGTGTACGTTCGGACTAGAACTACCAGGTTTGTGTGGACGTTCGGACTAGGACTACCAGGTTTGTGTGGACGTTCGGACTAGGACTACCAGGTTTGTGTTGTGTACGTTCGGACTAGGACTACCATGTTTGTGTGTACGTTCGGACTAGGACTACCAGGTTTGCGTGTACGTTCGGACTAGAACTACCAGGTTTGTGTGTACGTTCGGACTAGAACTACCAGGTTTGTGTGTACGTTCGGACTAGAACTACCAGGTTTGTGTGGACGTTCGGACTAGGACTACCAGGTTTGTGTGGACGTTCGGACTAGGACTACCAGGTTTGTGTTGTGTAGGTTCGGTCTAGAACTACCAGGTTTGTGTGGACGTTCGGACTAGGACTACCAGGTTTGTGTGGACGTTCGGACTAGGACTACCAGGTTTGTGTTGTGTACGTTCGGACTAGGACTACCAGGTTTGTGTGTACGTTCGGACTAGGACTACCAGGTTTGCGTGTACGTTCGGACTAGAACTACCAGGTTTGTGTGTACGTTCGGACTAGAACTACCAGGTTTGTGTGGACGTCCGGACTAGAACTACCAGGTTTGTGTGTACGTTCGGACTAGAACTACCAGGTTTGTGTGGACGTTCGGACTAGGACTACCAGGTTTGTGTGTACGTTCGGACTAGGACTACCAGGTTTGTGTGTACGTTCGAACTAGGACTACCACTACCAGGTTTGCGTGTACGTTCGGACTAGGACTACCAGGTTTGCGTGTACGTTCGGACTAGGACTACCAGGTTTGTGTGTACGTTCGGACTAGGACTACCATGTTTCTGTGTACGTTCGGACTAGGACTACCAGGTTTGCGTGTACGTTCGGACTAGGACTACCAGGTTTGTATTTACTACGATCGGACTAGGACTACCATGTTTGTGTGTACGTTCTTACTAGGACTACCAGGTTTGTGTGTACGTTCGGACTAGGACTACCAGGTTTGTGTGTACGATCGGACTATGACTACCAGGTTTGTGTGTACGATCGGACTAGGACTACCAGGTTTGTGTGTACGTTCGGACTAGGACTACCAGGTTTGTGTGGACGTTCGGACTAGGACTACCATGTTTGTGTGTTCGTTCGGACTAGAACTACCAGGTTTGTGTGGACGTTCGGACTAGGACTACCATGTTTCTGTGTACGTTCGGACTAGGACTACCAGGTTTGCGTGTACGTTCGGACTAGGACTACCAGGTTTGTGTGTACGTTCGGACTAGGACTACCAGGTTTGTGTGTACAATCGGACTATGACTACCAGGTTTGTGTGTACGTTCGGACTAGGACTACCAGGTTTGTGTGTACGTTCGGACTAGGACTACCAGGTTTGCGTGTACGTTCGGACTAGGACTACCAGGTTTGTGTGTACGTTCGGACTAGGACTACCATGTTTCTGTGTACGTTCGGACTAGGACTACCAGGTTTGCGTGTACGTTCGGACTAGGACTACCAGGTTTGTATTTACTACGATCGGACTAGGACTACCATGTTTGTGTGTACGTTCTTACTAGGACTACCAGGTTTGTGTGTACGTTCGGACTAGGACTACCAGGTTTGTGTGTACGTTCGGACTAGGACTACCATGTTTCTGTGTACGTTCGGACTAGGACTACCAGGTTTGTGTGTACGTTCTTACTAGGACTACCAGGTTTGTGTGTACGTTCGGACTAGGACTACCAGGTTTGTGTGTACGATCGGACTATGACTACCAGGTTTGTGTGTACGATCGGACTAGGACTACCAGGTTTGTGTGTACGTTCGGACTAGGACTACCAGGTTTGTGTGGACGTTCGGACTAGGACTACCATGTTTGTGTGTACGTTCGGACTAGGACTACCAGGTTTGTGTGTACGTTCTTACTAGGACTACCAGGTTTGTGTGTACGTTCGGACTAGGACTACCAGGTTTGTGTGTACGATCGGACTATGACTACCAGGTTTGTGTGTACGATCGGACTAGGACTACCAGGTTTGTGTGTACGTTCGGACTAGGACTACCAGGTTTGTGTGGACGTTCGGACTAGGACTACCATGTTTGTGTGTACGTTCGGACTAGAACTACCAGGTTTGTGTGGACGTTCGGACTAGGACTACCAGGTTTGTGTGTACGTTCGGACTAGAATTACCAGGTTTGTGTGTACGATCGGACTGGGACTACCATGTTTGTGTGTACGATCGGACTAGGACTACCAGGTTTGTGTGTACGTTCGGACTAGAACTACCAGGTTTGTGTGTACGATCGGACTAGGACTACCAGGTTTGTGTGTACGTTCGGACTAGAACTACCAGGTTTGTTTGTACGATCGGACTAGAACTACCAGGTATGTGCGGATGTTCGGACTAGGACTACCAGGTTTGTGTGGACGTTCGGACTAGGACTACCAGGTTTGTGTGTACGTTCGGACTAGGACTACCAGGTTTGTGTGGACGTTCGGACTAGAACTACCAGGTTTGTGTGTACGTTCGGACTAGGACTACCAGGTTTGTGTGTACGATCGAACTAGGACTACCAGGTTTGTGTGTACGTTCGGACTAGGTCTACCAGGTTTGTGTGTACGTTCGGACTAGAACTACCAGGTTTGTGTGTACGATCGGACTAGGACTACCAGGTTTGTGTGTACGTTCGTACTAGAACTACCAGGTTTGTGTGTACGATCGGACTAGGACTACCAGGTTTGTGTGTACGTTCGGACTAGAACTACCAGGTTTGTGTGTACGATCGGACTAGGACTACCAGGTTTGTGTGGACATTCGGACTAGGACTACCAGGTTTGTGTGTACGATCGGACTAGGACTACCAGGTTTGTGTGTACGTTCGGACTAGGACTACCAGGTTTGTGTGGACGTTCGGACTAGAACTACCAGGTTTGTGTGTACGTTCGGACTAGGACTACCAGGTTTGTGTGTACGATCGAACTAGGACTACCAGGTTTGTGTGTACGTTCGGACTAGGACTACCAGGTTTGTGTGTACGTTCGGACTAGAACTACCAGGTTTGTGTGTACGATCGGACTAGGACTACCAGGTTTGTGTGTACGTTCGTACTAGAACTACCAGGTTTGTGTGTACGATCGGACTAGGACTACCAGGTTTGTGTGTACGTTCGGACTAGAACTACCAGGTTTGTGTGTACGATCGGACTAGGACTACCAGGTTTGTGTGTACGTTCGGACTAGGACTACCAGGTTTGTGTGTACGATCGGACTAGGACTACCAGGTTTGTGTGTACGTTCGGACTAGGACTACCAGGTTTGTGTGTACGTTCGGACTAGGACTACCAGGTTTGTGTGGACGTTCGGACTAGGACTACCAGGTTTGTGTGTACGATCGGACTAGGACTACCAGGTTTGTGTGTACGTTCGGACTAGAACTACCAGGTTTGTGTGTACGATCGGACTAGGACTACCAGGTTTGTGTGTACGTTCGGACTAGAACTACCAGGTTTGTGTGTACGATCGGACTAGGACTACCAGGTTTGTGTGGACGTTCGGACTAGGTCTACCAGGTTTGTGTGTACGTTCGGACTAGGACTACCAGGTTTGTGTGGACGTTCGGACTAGGACTACCAGGTTTGTGTGTACGTTCGGACTAGAACTACCAGGTTTGTGTGTACGTTCGGACTAGGACTACCAGGTTTGTGTGGACGTTCGGACTAGGACTACCAGGTTTGTGTGTACGTTCGGACTAGAACTACCAGGTTTGTGTGTACGATCGGACTAGGACTACCAGGTTTGTGTGTACGTTCGGACTAGAACTACCAGGTTTGTGTGTACGATCGGACTAGGACTACCAGGTTTGTGTGTACGTTCGGACTAGGACTACCAGGTTTGTGTGTACGTTCGGACTAGGACTACCAGGTTTGTGTGTACGTTCGGACTAGAACTACCAGGTTTGTGTGTACGATCGGACTAGGACTACCAGGTTTGTGTGTACGATCGGACTAGGACTACCAGGTTTGTGTGTACGATCGGACTAGGACTACCAGGTTTGTGTGTACGATCGGACTAGGACTACCAGGTTTGTGTGTACGATCGGACTAGGACTACCAGGTTTGTGTGTACGATCGGACTAGGACTACCAGGTTTGTGTGTACGATCGGACTAGGACTACCAGGTTTGTGTGTACGTTCGGACTAGGACTACCAGGTTTGTGTGTACGTTCGGACTAGGACTACCAGGTTTGTGTGTACGTTCGGACTAGGACTACCAGGTTTGTGTGTACGATCGGACTAGGACTACCAGGTTTGTGTGTACGTTCGGACTAGGACTACCAGGTTTGTGTGGACGTTCGGACTAGAACTACCAGGTTTGTGTGTACGTTCGGACTAGGACTACCAGGTTTGTGTGTACGATCGGACTAGGACTACCAGGTTTGTGTGTACGTTCGGACTAGGACTACCAGGTTTGTGTGTACGTTCGGACTAGAACTACCAGGTTTGTGTGTACGATCGGACTAGGACTACCAGGTTTGTGTGTACGTTCGGACTAGAACTACCAGGTTTGTGTGTACGATCGGACTAGGACTACCAGGTTTGTGTGTACGTTCGGACTAGAACTACCAGGTTTGTGTGTACGATCGGACTAGGACTACCAGGTTTGTGTGTACGTTCGGACTAGGACTACCAGGTTTGTGTGTACGATCGGACTAGGACTACCAGGTTTGTGTGTACGTTCGGACTAGGACTACCAGGTTTGTGTGTACGTTCGGACTAGGACTACCAGGTTTGTGTGGACGTTCGGACTAGGACTACCAGGTTTGTGTGTACGATCGGACTAGGACTACCAGGTTTGTGTGTACGTTCGGACTAGAACTACCAGGTTTGTGTGTACGATCGGACTAGGACTACCAGGTTTGTGTGTACGTTCGGACTAGAACTACCAGGTTTGTGTGTACGATCGGACTAGGACTACCAGGTTTGTGTGGACGTTCGGACTAGGACTACCAGGTTTGTGTGTACGTTCGGACTAGGACTACCAGGTTTGTGTGGACGTTCGGACTAGGACTACCAGGTTTGTGTGTACGTTCGGACTAGAACTACCAGGTTTGTGTGTACGTTCGGACTAGGACTACCAGGTTTGTGTGGACGTTCGGACTAGGACTACCAGGTTTGTGTGTACGTTCGGACTAGAACTACCAGGTTTGTGTGTACGATCGGACTAGGACTACCAGGTTTGTGTGTACGTTCGGACTAGGGGGGAGACGGTGGACCAGGTTTGTGTGTACGTTCGGACTAGGACTACCAGGTTTGTGTGTACGTTCGGACTAGAACTACCAGGTTTGTGTGTACGATCGGACTAGGACTACCAGGTTTGTGTGTACGATCGGACTAGGACTACCAGGTTTGTGCGGATGTTCGGACTAGGACTACCAGGTATGTGTGTACGTTCGGACTAGGACTACCAGGTTTGTGTGTACGTTCGGACTAGGACTACCAGGTTTGTGTGTACGTTCGGACTAGGACTACCAGGTTTGTGTGTACGATCGGACTAGGACTACCAGGTTTGTGTGTACGATCGGACTAGGACTACCATGTTTGTGTGTACGTTCGGACTAGGACTACCAGGTTTGTGTGTACGTTCGGACTAGGACTACCAGGTTTGTGTGTACGTTCGGACTAGGACTACCAGGTTTGTGTGTACGTTCGGACTAGGACTACCAGGTTTGTGTGTACGATCGGACTATGACTACCAGGTTTGTGTGTACGTTCGGACTAGGACTACCAGGTTTTTGTGTACGTTCGGACTAGGACTACCAGGTTTGTGTGTACGATCGGACTATGACTACCAGGTTTGTGTGTACGATCGGACTAGGACTACCAGGTTTGTGTGTACGTTCGGACTAGGACTACCAGGTTTGCGTGTACGTTCGGACTAGGACTACCAGGTTTGTGTGTACGTTCGGACTAGGACTACCATGTTTGTGTGTACGTTCGGACTAGGACTACCATGTTTGTGTGGACGTTCGACTAGCACTACCAGGTTTGTGTGGACGTTCGGACTAGGACCACCATGTTTGTGTGGACGTTCGGACTAGGACTACCAGGTTTGTGTATACGATCGGACTAGGTCTACCATGTTTGTGTGTACGTTCGGACTAGGACTACCAGGTTTGTGTGTACGATCGGACTAGGACTACCATGTTTGTGTGTACGTTCGGACTAGGACTACCGGGTTTGTGTGTACGTTGGGACTAGGACTACCATGTTTGTGTGTACGTTCGGACTAGGACTACCAGGTTTGTGTGTACGATCGGACTAGGACTACCATGTTTGTGTGTACGTTCGGACTAGGACTACCAGGTTTGTGTGTACGTTCGGACTAGGACTACCAGGTTTGTGTGGCGTTCGTTCGGACTAGGACTACCAGGTTTGTGTGGACGTTCGGACTAGGACTACCAGGTATGTGCGGACGTTCGGACTAGGACTACCATGTTTGTGTGGACGTTCGGACTAGGACTACCAGGTTTGTGTGTACGATCGGACTAGAACTACCAGGTTTGTGTGTACGTTCGGACTAGGACTACCATGTTTGTGTGTACGATCGGACTAGGACTACCATGTTTGTGTGGACGTTCGGACTAGGACTACCATGTTTGTGCGGACGTGCGGACTAGGACTATCTAATATAACAGTTATACATAATATATAACATATATAATAATTATATATAACAGCTATAACAGTTATACCCACGACAAAGCAGTTACTGCTTTGCCGTGGGTCTAGATAAACTTTCAAACTACGAGTCTTATCTACTTAATTGTGACTATTTCATTTGGCAATATTATTTATTTTCATATATATTTACGACCTTGATTCAATAATATACGCAAAATACGAAAAATTACTTAATTCGGAATCTCAATTTATCCAAATTTTAATTTTAATTTTCCTTTTTTTGCTTTATATGTTTTAAACTATTTCATATTACCATTTATATTTACGAGTCATTTCATAACATCGCCGACTATCTATAGTAACCCTATCTGTGCAGCACCAGCGACCCGCAGTCTCCCAGTACTCCATCGCCATTGCGGGAGACTGCCCTCTCCCATCCAACCCAACCAACCGCCGCCGCCCCACCGCCTCGGTTTCTCCGGGTCAGTAAGAACTCCGCGCCGGAACTTCTCGTCCCTATTGACGACGCCTTGGCCCTTAAACGAAGTATCTCCCACGAGACCCAGCTACGGAAAGGTGACCCAATGTCCGTGGGTACAGCCCCGGTACGGTTACGCAGGTGAGTACGAGACCCAGCTACGGAAAGGTGACCCAATGTCCGTGGGTACAGCCCCGGTACGATTACGCAGGTGAGTACGAGACCCAGCTACGGAAAGGTGACCCAATGTCCATGGGTGCAGCCCCGGTATGGTTACGCAGGTGAGTACGAGACCCAGCTACGGAAAGGTGACCCAATGTCCGTGGGTACAGCCCCGGTACGATTACGCAGGTGAGTACGAGACCCAGCTATGGAAAGGTGACCCAATGTCCGTGGGTACAGCCCCGGTACGGTTACGCAGGTGAGTACGAGACCCAGCTACGGAAAGGTGACCCAATGTCCGTGGGTACAGCCCCGGTACGGTTGCGCAGGTGAGTACGAGACCCAGCTACGGAAAGGTGACCCAATGTCCGTGGGTACAGCCCCGGTACGGTTACGCAGGTGAGTGTACAGCCCCAGTACGGTTACGCAGGTGAGTACGAGACCCAGCTACGGAAAGGTGACCCAATGTCCGTGGGTACAGCCCCGGTACGGTTGCGCAGGTGAGTACGAGACCCAGCTACGGAAAGGTGACCCAATGTCCGTGGGTACAGCCCCGGTACGGTTACGCAAGTGAGTACGAGACCCAGCTACGGAAAGGTGACCCAATGTCCGTGGGTACAGCCCCGGTACGGTTGTGCAGGTGAGTACGAGACCCAGCTACGGAAAGGTGACCCAATGTCCGTGGGTACAGCCCCGGTACGGTTACGCAGGTGAGTACGAGACCCAGCTACGGAAAGGTGACCCAATGTCCGTGGGTACAGCCCCGGTACGGTTACGCAGGTGAGTACGAGACCCAGCTACGAAAAGGTGACCCAATGTCCGTGGGTACAGCCCTGGTACGGTTACGCAGGTGAGTACGAGACCCAGCTACGGAAAGGTGACCCAATGTCCGTGGGTACAGCCCCGGTACGGTTGCGCAGGTGAGTACGAGACCCAGCTACGGAAAGGTGACCCAATGTCCGTGGGTACAGCCCCGGTACGGTTGCGCAGGTGAGTACGAGACCCAGCTACGGAAAGGTGACCCAATGTCCGTGGGTACAGCCCCGGTACGGTTACGCAGGTGAGTACGAGACCCAGCTACGGAAAGGTGACCCAATGTCCGTGGGTACAGCCCCGGTACGGTTACGCAAGTGAGTACGAGACCCAGCTACGGAAAGGTGACCCAATGTCCGTGGGTACAGCCCCGGTACGGTTACGCAAGTGAGTACGAGACCCAGCTACGGAAAGGTGACCCAATGTCCGTGGGTACAGCCCCGGTACGGTTGCGCAGGTGAGTACGAGACCCAGCTACGGAAAGGTGACCCAATGTCCGTCGGTACACCCCCGGTACAGTTACACAGGTGAGTGCATGTCTGTCTGTGAGATGGCCTGAGTTATTCTAGAACACGCGCTCGTATGTAGGGGCGGGGTGGGGTGTCTTTGAACGAGCAGTGTGAATGAATAAAGTATGCCATTCGTTTATTTGGTTATTCGACTACTTGTTACAATATTTGAATCTTTAGGGACATACAAATTATGGGAATAAACACATTTACTAATGATACTGGTTAATAAATGTCCCATGTAGTGTATACCTTCTTACGGTATGTTTGGATTCAAGGGGTTTATTTGTGAGGTATGCGTGGTTGATTATCTTACAGAGAGACGGTTGGGGATGCAACGAACCTCCATATCTCAAGTACGACCTCCTGTTCGTTGGAACAACTCAACTCGTTGCCATCCGGGTCTTCCATCTACCCGGACGATACGGAGTCAGACAGCGGTAGTTCCCGAAGTTCCTACCATCAAGCACCGCGTTCTCCCGGACCTAGAATGGGCGGTTAGTACCCTTTAGTTAGGGTCTATCTATATGGATGCTTGTAGGCAGTTTTAATTTTAACTCCTGAACTGTGTCCAATATGTTAAATTAATTAATTGTAATTGTTATGTATTCTTTGTGCAGAACTTTTATCCGAACCAGCATATTTTACTGAGTTGTTGAAGCTTGTTACGTGATTGACCGCTGTGTTTAATATAATCCCAAAGCAGTAAGACAACGGTAAAGAAGCTTTAGTGCGCTAAGACATTATGGGCGCTTAAAAACTCCATTCGATCTCGGCACTTCCATATTGTAGGAAGAGAGTATTGTATCCTTTAAATTTCTTAGTTCCGAATCGGTTCTTAGAAAAGTTACAAGATGCAATAATAAAATAAAAACAATAGTTTGTGTCGGGCTTGGAGAAGGAAACGTGTAGTGGGAGTATAATTAAAGGGAACAGTGTGAGTGGGAGAGTGGAACGGATACTAGCAGGAAATATAGTAATAAAATACGTAATAAAGGATATTACAGTTACTTATATTGCACGAGAGCAGAATGTCTAAATTTAGCTTAAATAACTTAAATTAATATATATATACGGTAAATAATAATAAAATATAATTCTCAGAGGATAGTTTGATTGTCACTTCGATAAATAAATATCCGTGATGATGTCCCTTTAGGCTTTGTGCTCGTTCTTTTACTCTTTAGTATTTTCATACAACATAAGGGTAATGGTCTGGTCGATATCCGGTGTATTCTAGTGTTGCAATGGGATCGCGATCCCGAAAATCCGAATCCCGATGGAAAATCCCGATCCCGATGGAAAAATATCGGGATTTGTCGGGATTTCCTATATCTGAATTGATATGCCCTGCAGCTTACGATTTGTAAAATTGTATACAAATGTACAATTTTTGCCAATAACAAAAACAAACATTTTTGTCAAATAAAAAAATTTTGATTTTCATTGGATGGTAGATAAAGATGATTGAGTCTGGAAATGTACGGAAATTTTCTAGACATTTTTCCGGAAATCTCCTATTTTCAATTTTAAATCCCTCACAATTTTACCTTTTGTCAGTTTATACACATTCTGAATCTGTAGGAAAACACAAGTAGAGTAAACACTAGAAACAAGTGATTCCTGCTTGTTTAGTGGTGTTGAGCTGGTCGGTCGGTGTCTTGGCTCTTGTGGTCGTAAATACGGGTGAAATTTACTTTTCCGGAAATTTCCTTGAAAAAACATATTTTCGGAAAACTCACATCCGTATGATGAAGGATATATGGGTCAATAAGCTTAAAAGTGGCCAATGGTTTGTCCTGAAGTTACGATATAATTTTCAATGCTTTAATTTATTCGTATTTAATAAAGTTATATATTATTTTGTAGCTAATTTATTTGCGCAGCTTACGCACAAAAAATTAAGAAAATCTGTTAAGGCAGTCAAAAGATATGCCCCATCAAAGACTGAAATATCGTGAAAATCAGTTGTCCCTTACATGACACGACCACAAACAACTGTAAATTGTATCACTCCAAGTGGCAAATATATAGAAAACCTATATTGTTGGGAAGCTTAGATGTTTTGCTTTCTTTTCTGATATATTTCAGGCCATAATATTCATGTTGAACCATTTGAGATCGATACATAAAATGGGCATGGATTTTTCAATTTTTGTGTCACATCTGTAACATTTATGTCTAGAATCTGAAGTAGTAACTGTAGGTTTTCAGTTTTGATATATTTAGAATCTACAGGGTTTCTAACATATATAGGCCAAATATCACATACAAAGGACAAGGTAATCTCATTTGGGAAGCATTTATGTTTAACAAAGTCAATATAGAAAGCATAAACGTCCATATCTGTAACGTTACAAATGTGGCCCATAGATTTTGATAATATTAATCTCATACAAGTATAATGGTACGTGTGGAAAGGCAATTTGAATTTATGCCGCATTAACCCCAAAAGTTAATGTGATAAATAAACACCTATGATG
Organism: Nemertoderma westbladi; assembly: GCA_032718475.1. Classification (NCBI taxonomy): domain Eukaryota; kingdom Metazoa; phylum Xenacoelomorpha; order Nemertodermatida; family Nemertodermatidae; genus Nemertoderma; species Nemertoderma westbladi. The sequence continues at coordinate 35,130 of JAUCBJ010006171.1, read as the reverse complement.
CATGGCGGTGGTAAGCGTTTTTGTCAACCATCTGTAACGCGTCACCGTTACAGTGCAGTGCGTTACAGATAAGGGATGTCTCATCTGTAACGCATTATATAACCAGTTATCGATGCGTTACAGACTGTAGGTTTTCAGTCATATCTATATGACAGTCCTATCTGTAACGGAGTCCGTAAGGGGAGTAAAACACGGATTCATGTTTATCTCTATCCGGGAAGAGGTGATTGTGGATTCTAGGGAGTAAAGCGCAGATTCACTTCACATATGAAATTGTATAAATCCAGAGCTTCTGGGTCCGTGCTAAGTAATCTTAATCTAGGAATTAATTGCAAATATATACAATCTCCATCCTATAAATTTTAAAAGTATTAATAAAATGTGCTTTCTGCAAAATTTCGCTTTATTTCGTTTAGAATTGTAGAAGATACATTTCCTACAAACGCCGGTTTTTTAACAAACAATATATTGTACAGACGGTCCTTTGCCCAATGTTTCGTTTTTCATGATTAGACACCCTGCAGGCGCGTAATTTCTTACAACAATGCTTATAGCAATGGATCCGTGCATTATTGCCAGCTCTCGCTGGCAAGCTTGTATACTATACTACTACTATTTTTTTATACGGCACTATTACACTCAATAAGTGGTAGTTGTGCTACTCAACCTGGGATTTCATAAACATAACAGATTGTGATCATAATAGATCATAACAGAAGCGGCGAAACGGGATAAAAAAAATCGTGTAAAACAAGATTATCGGTTACACAGAAAAATGTTAATGAAAAACTTTTTCTATTTATTGGAAATAATGTGTATTAAGTACATATAATTTAGTAGATGCGATGGTTATGGTCAGATATCGCTGTTTGTTACAGATGTTTGTCCAATAAATTACCTTATTGTCGAAGCAATAAGTTATAAATACTGCAAAATCCATAACATAATTACCGTTACAGATGGCCGTTACAGACGTTTGTCCCATAAATGTCATCACTGTAATGCGTTACAGTGGTAGACAAAAACGTTACAGATATGACATTAGTTTTTGCCATAAGAGCAGCGCGTCATGCTCTCCCTCTACCATCACAAGATTCGCCATGAAATTATCTTTCGAATGGTGTATGGTATGGCACTAATTTCTGACAGAAATTTTTCGGTCAATTTGTACCCCTTTTTGGCCACTTTTAAGCTTATTCACCCATATATCTTAAATTCATTAATTAAATATATTAAATATATATATGAATGTCTATATATCTTTAATATAAATAATATAAAAACTTGTTGCTTTTTATTGAATATGATTAATATTTTTATGTGGCAGCGATTCAGTCAGACTGCAGTAGATATATAAAATATTAAAAATGTTGCAGAACCAGAAATTATATTAAATCTTTATGAAATAAATTATGTCTGTGAATCATTTGAAAAAATAAGTCAGTGGATATTTTTACATATCTAGGCATTTTTTAGTACATGAGATTTCTCGAAGTTTTTAACTCCTATAAAGAGGGCAGGGTAGATAGCATTTTAAGTTTTGGATGAGTTGGCCGCAATAAAATGAAAAACCCCGATCGCGATCCCGAAAATCGGGATCCCGACAGTTGCAATCCCGATCCCGAATCCCGCAAATTGTGGATCCCGAATCCCGTTGCGAAACTAGTGTATTCCCAAATCTCATCAAGTTGCAATACTCAAGCTATTCATCAACAACTGCTGATCTCTGATCAGTTCCTATACTTCACGTTGTACTCTCTAGTTAACGCTATCAATGTCCACTTAATGTCTAAATTATTGGTAACTACAAATAAAGTGAGTGACAACTATAATTAATGTTGAGTGCATTTGCATCCGATTGCAATTAGACCGGCATGTTTCCGCTGAGTTATTTATTATTCATCGGTGTGCTGATGTTTGGTAGGAGAGTAGCCAGCCCTCCCCTCTCAGCAACTAGGATTCTGTAAGGCTAATTAATACCACAGAGCTGTCACGGCTCCATTGTTGTATTTGTTTTTATTTTAATTAACAACTCCATTAGTTTTCAAACCCAAAACGAAAATAATATTACTTTTGTCGCCTAAACTTAGATCGGCACATATTTGTTTTTTGCAGTTCTCACTATTTCAAATATTAATTTAATAATTTCTTCTATAACTATAATTCAAGACGATTAAGGTCTCATTTTCAGATTTGGTAGTGAGTAAAGGCGATATAAAATATTAGACATTTATAGTATTTGTTTATCAAATCCGTTGCCATAGTGATTAGGGAGGGATGAACCGGATATTGCTATTTGATATCCGGCAGACATCGGGTCAGTTTCAGTAAATCGGATGAGGTTATATATAATCTAATACCTTTACTTTATTACATTGCGTTAAATTAAGCGAACAATGTAAGTAGTACAGTGTAAAATGTATGTTTCAGGTCGGATCTTTCATAAAATTAAACACCGATTCGCCAATAGAGTGTTTGTTTTCGGTACCAACTGCGATTACTGTCGGAAGGTGCTGTTCTATGGTGCCAAATGCAAAGAATGCAAGTAAGTTGAACATTTGATGGTGGAAAGTTCACATACTTGGTATATTGGTAAGTTTTAAATTAAGCTAAGGGAAAGTAGTAGGTTACAGCTTACAGAGGCAGTGTTTTATAACAAAAAAACGATAAACCAAAGTCGATTTCGTAGTTAGAAAGGGTTAAGTTACAGTGGCAGTGTTTTACAACCAAACAATAAACTGATATTATTCAATATTTTAGAGATGGATATACGGATATATTCACCTGAAGCAAAATAAACCGTATAACTACCGAGACCGAAGGCCGAGGTTGTTTTACAAGTTTATTTCCAAGGTTGATATATCGTATATCACTTCTAGAACAGGTGATAAACTTGTCGCATGTTTATCACGTATGTGTTCGAACTTATTGAACACGTGGAGGGCCATCCATGACCTACTATAACACTACCCGGAATGCTGCACTGCACTGCTGCTGCACAAAATAATTAATTTACTTTGATTAACTTTTGATTTAATTAACTTTAATAACTTTTTCCATCTTTATCTGCTAGAAATAAATGTGAAAAGTAAAGGAGAAAAATATTTTAATTCTTAGTTGCTGATTGCTATGGTACTACTAGGATCGGCATGCTGCTTTGCAGCTGCATTTTTAAGAATGCTGTGCCGGCTTGTCGACAAAATTGCGCCGCCACAACTCCCTATCACCCATGACATTTGCTAGATCATCCGCATCTTCAAGGCCAGTGTCCTTTAAGATGCGTCTCAAGAAAGTCATGGGCTGTCCGCCATGCTTATTGACTCCATGAGGCTGCCAAAGCAAAAGATTATGCACTGGCTGGTCCTCACGGCGAAAGCAATGTCCTGCAAAGCGGAGGCGATTTTGTTCTAGTGTCAAGCTTGGGGGAACCAATGAGACACCTCCAATGTTATATAGTATCTGGTTGGAGATGTGTGCATTGTACTTGACACAATGAACCCGGCGTAGCATTCTTGTGAATGTGCCATCCATAGATTTGGTGTCCTCAGCAGTTAGAGCCCAGTATGGACTCCCATAGAGGAATACTGGAACTACTGCTGCTCTAAATAATCGGACATTTGCACTTGCGTTGCTATGGTAAATAGGTGACATTATAATTTTCACATAAGTTTTGCATTTTCTTTCTTTTTCATTTTCATTGTTTTATATTTTCTTGACCAGCAGATAAAGTGGCAAAAAGTTACTAATGTGAAAGTTACCACCCCAATAAGCTTCGATGTTTTATTTTTAATTTCTTTTTAAATACAGTATTGTTTATCACATGTTCTCACTTATTTTTAGCGGTTGATATATTGTATATTACACCGGCCCAAACGGCAAACAACGGCCAAAGTGGCCAAAAACGTTTCCCACACGATTCGACTTAATTTTAGAATATTTTTTTGGAACCTAGTACAGTTATATATATTTTTGAAGATAATTTTATGGTGCAACAGATGCACAAAAAATCATAGTGCAACTCAGATTTGAAAGATTTTACAGACCTTTTAGTACTAAAAAAATTCAGGTTTTTCAATTGTCCAAAAAAGTTCATTGCATTGTGGGGGATGTATTTTGACATCTACTGGGTGTATTTCAACAAGTTATAGCTCATTTTAAAGCTAAATAATAGAGGAATGCAATGGAATAACTCCCAAATTGTTTTATTGATATCATATTTAAATATAACAATAGATAATTATTTTATACCCCTATTTTTGACAATTACTTGTCCCAAACGGTAACAACTGAATTCACCAATAGGTTTTTATTGGGATTCTATAAACTAAATTCTTATTTGAAAGGAAAATCTTCGGGAAGTTGAACATTCGAGATTTTATGAAAAAATACAAAACACAACCGGAGATATGGCTGGTTTTATACGTGCGAGTCGATTATGTCAATTAGGATTGTCCCATGTGTAACGCCAAGCGCACTGCTTTACCATGCTCTAGAATCTGTTCTAACAAACGTCATATGAAGATTCTAATATCAGCAGATAGCCCAAATATTGGTCTTTACCGTAAGTAATCATTTGTGGCAACAATTGACTGTGGAATTGACTTCAGTTGCTTTTACATTTATCAGCATGAGCTTTGTCCCACCTGTAACACAGAAAATCGTTACAGGGCGGGACGTCCCACATGTAACATGTAAATCGGATAAATAAATTTGGGCTACAGAGTAGGACATGTTTCACCTGTAACACTTCAGTAGAACCGCAGGACTATTAATTGTATTTCTATTTAATGAAGTTGCTAAGGCCTAAAAATAAGAAAATCCGTTGGATATATTTGGAGGCTGGTCACGGGAAGGGACGATTAAGAGGACATTATCAAACATTATTGTCATGCACATTGATGGCGATACCCCTAGCTTCAATAACATAATTGCCATGCTGAAATCTCGTATTAAAACCAAGATATTTTCATACTCGGCTAATGATGTGGAACTGGTAAAGGCTACCATACCAAGTAACATAGGCCCCATCCAGGGAATTGGAAAGGCCCACGAGATTATATATAACCAGGGTGGCGATATCTATATTATAAATATTTCTTGTAAGAAAGTGAGTCCACTATTCTGCAACGAGCATGGCGTGGCAGTCCATGTGTCTCAGGCGGAAGGTGTCATTGAAACTATTGAAGACGATGAATCAGATGGAATACTGGATGCTGATGATGTAAGGAAGGGAAAAGTGAGAGATATCGGTGGAGGTGGCAAGGCAGGGGATAGCGTTATAAGTGCAAGAGGAGGTGTTAGAGGTGGACGGGCAGAATGTTAGAGTTGTGATGGGAGCAGTTGGAGGTCAGAGGGGAAAAGGTAGAGGTGCAAGGTGAGCAGTTAGAGGTCAGAGGGGAAATAGTAGAGGTGCAAGGGTAGCAGTTGGAGGTCAGAGGGGAAAAGGTAGAGGTGCAAGGGGAGTAGTCGGAGGAGCGAGAGTAGTTCGGCGGCGCCAGAGGAGAAGCGAGTGGAGACGGAGTGGGAAGTACAGGAGGATCTGTGGAGGATGTGGGAGACGGAATGGGAAGCTCAGGAGGATCTGTGGAGGGCATAGGAGACGGAGTTTGAAGTACAGGAGGATCTGTGGAGGATGTGGGAGACGGAGTGGGAAGTACAGGAGGATCTGTGGAGGATGTGGGAGACGGAGTGGGAAGTACAGGAGGATCTGTGGAGGGTATAGGAGACAGAGTGTGAAGTACAGGAGGATCTGTGGATGGTGTGGGAGACGGAGTGGGAAGCTCAGGAGGATCTGTGGAGGATGTGGGAGACGGAGTGGGAAGCTCAGGAGGATCTGTGGAGGGTATAGGAGACGGAGTGTGAAGTACAGGAGGATCTGTTGAGGATGTTGGAGACGGAGTGGGAAGCGCAGGAGGATCTGTGGAGGGTATAGGAGACAGAGTGTGAAGTACAGGAGGATCTGTGGAGGATGTGGGAGACGGAGTGGGAAGTACAGGAGGATCTGTGGAGGGTATAGGAGACAGAGTGTGAAGTACAGGAGGATCTGTGGATGGTGTTGGAGACGGAGTGGGAAGCGCAGGAGGATCTGTGGAGGGTATAGGAGACAGAGTGTGAAGTACAGGAGGATCTGTGGAGGATGTGGGAGACGGAGTGGGAAGCTCAGGATGATCTGTGGAGGATGTGGGAGACGGAGTGGGAAGCTCAGGAGGATCTGTGGAGGGTGGGAAAGATGGAGTGGGAAGTATGGGAGGATCTGTGGAGGATGTGGGAGACGGAGTGGGAATTACAGGAGGATCTGTGGAGGGTATAGGAAACGGAGTGTGAAGTACAGGAGGATCTGTGGAGGGTGTGGGAGACGGAGTGGGAAATACAGGAGGTTCTGTGGAGTGTGTGGGAGACGGAGTGGGAATTACAGGAGGATCTGTGGAGGGTATAGGAAACGGAGTGTGAAGTACAGGAGGATCTGTGGAGGGTGTGGGAGACGGAGTGGGAAGCTCAGGAGGATCTGTGGAGGGTGGGAAAGATGGAGTGGGAAGTATGGGAGGATCTGTGGAGGATGTGGGAGACAGAGTGGGAAGTACAAGATGATCTGTGGAGGGTGTGGGAGACGGAGTGGGAAGTACAGGAGGATCTGTGGAGGGTGTGGGAGACGGAGTTGGAAGCTCAGGAGGATCTGTGGGGGGTGTTAAAGATGGAGTGGGAAGTATGGGAGGATCTGTGGAGGATGTGGGAGACGGAGTGGGAAGCTCAGGAGGATTTGTGGAGGGTATAGGAGACGGAGTGTGAAGTACAGGAGGATCTGTGGAGGGTGTGGGAGACGGAGTGGGAAGCTCAGGAGGATCTGTGGAGGGTATAAGAGACGGAGTGTGAAGTACAGGAGGATCTGTGGAGGATGTGGGAGACGGAGTGGGAAGCTCAGGAGGATCTGTGGAGGGTGGGAAATATGGAGTGGGAAGTATGGGAGGATCTGTGGAGGATGTGGGAGACAGAGTGGGAAGTACAAGATGATCTGTGGAGGGTGTGGGAGACGGAGTGGGAAGCTCAGGAGGATCTGTGGAGGGTATAGGAGACGGAGTGTGAAGTACAGGAGGATCTGTGGAGGGTGTGGGAGATGGAGTGGGAAGCTCAGGAGGATCTTTGGAGGGTATAGGAGACGGAGTGTGAAGTACATGAGGATCTGTGGAGGGTGTGGGAGACGGAGTGGGAAGCTCAGGAGGATCTGTGGAGGGTGGGAAAGATGGAGTGGGAAGTATGGGAGGATATGTGGAGGGTGTGGGAGACAGAGTGGGAAGTACAAGATGATCTGTGGAGGGTGTGGGAGACGGAGTGGGAAGTACAGGAGGATCTGTGTAGGGTGGGAAAGATGGAGTGGGAAGTATGGGAGGATCTGTGGAGGGTGAGGGTGTGGGAGACAGAGTGGGAAGTACAAGATGATCTGTGGAGGGTGTGGGAGACGGAGTGGGAAGTACAGGAGGATCTAGGGAGGGTGTGGGAGACGGAGTGGGAGGTATGGGGGGATCTGTGGTGTGGATGGTGTGTGAGACGGAGTGGGAAGTACAGGAATCTCTATGGAGGGTGTGGGAGATGGAGACGGAAGTACAGGCGGATCTGCGGAGGGTGTGGGAGACGGAGTGGGAAGTATGGGGGGATCTGTAGAGGGTGTGGGAGATGGAGTGGGAATTATGGGAGGATCTGTCTGGAGGGTGTGGGAGACGGAGTGTAAAGTACAAGAGGATCTGTGGAGGGTGTGGGAGACGGAGTGGGAAGTACATGATTGATTATATTTTCAAATAAGCTTTATTGGGAGGTGTTACTGGGATCAGGTATTGCTGCATAGCTCCCACTCAGAGACGAAATCTAGGTTAATTTAACATATCGGTGTAATTACAACTGGTGTTACATGGTGGGACAAATTGTTACAGGCATCGGAAATCACCATCCAAGGGCTCTGATTGGCTGATATCGGGCGTTACATTGTGGGACATGTGTCACAGGAATGGACATCAGTTTTTCTCAATTATTTGTTACCAGCTATTGGTAAATGCTATTGCTATTGGGAAATAAGTAAATTACCATCATTGAATTCAGCGCATCAAGAGCTTTCTGGTGATATATAATATTACATACTTTGGGAAAATTTTTTTTTTTTTTACAAAAAAATGATTTTTTTGGCCACTTTTTGTGAGTTTGAGCCCACCACCGTGTGATATACAGTTAGCTATATTCAAAAATTATTGAAACTTGTATTACTAATTAATTGCGTGTTTTGGCACTACTATGTTATAGGTACCCACTTTTTGACCATTTATTTGACCATGTTAATGGCTATTATCATGAGGTTTTTTGTTTTAGAACATAAATGTCATCTTCTGTGAGACGTTAGCTAGTGTTTTTTTTTAGGTAGCTACTGTTTTTAAAATTACAAAACCAAATTTTTGGTACCTAATTTTTGATCAATTGTTGACAATGTTAATGGATATTATCATCATGTTTTGTGTTCTAGAACGTAAATTTCACCTTCTGAGAGAGGTTACCTATTATTTTTTTATTATGGTAGCTAGTGTTTTTAAAGGTAGCTAGTGATCTTAAAATTACAAAAGAAAATTTGTAGTGCCCCTTTTATTTAGGCAATTTCCGTATCATCAATATATTATCGAAATGATAAGATAAATAAATCTAGAAATTTTTTTGGTTGCTCTGGAAAAGATCAAGAAAATATTATTATTAAACACGATAAGCACAGGTAGTGAGTGTTCTGAATGTGTATAATAAAAATGTATATAATTTACATTTCTGAATAGTAAAAACTGTATTTTGCATCTGCCTATATTTTGTATAAAAAAAACTAGCTAGTGAATAATTACTAGGTAGTCCTACTTTGACTATCAAATAAAAATGAAAATGCCCTACACAATGTTCGTTATTAAATATATAAATAAAAGTTCTGGAACAATTTTCTAGAACATCTTTTATATAATACCGTTAGCGAACTTGTTCTTAAATGAAAAAAATAAGCAATTCCAAACATTCTTAGGCCACGTTCACACAACCGAGTCAAAGTCAAAAGACAAATTGTAAAACACAATTTAATTTTTTATAGAATGCCCTTATCTGCTTATGTAATATATTATATAATGTATTATTATTTATTATTTCTACAGTAGCTACATTTATTTTTTTTTGACTTTGACTCTTTTAGTGTGAACGCGGCCATAGGTGGTGTGTAATTAATCGTTCCCATGTGTTTAAAATATAATCAAGATATATTTCCAAAATCAGTTCTGAAATTAAAAATATTTGTAACTAAGGGTTAATGTTTTCAAAATAAATAGCTAGCTTATTCGAGAACGATTTCTATAAAAAAAGCAACAAGTACTAGCTATAATATAAAAATTGGAGAGGAAAATACTAAATTGTGGAGTGGGGTTCGTTGTACCTTATTGCAGGATGGCCCTATTCGTGTTCAATAAGTTCGAACACATGTGATAAACAGAATATCACCTGTCCTAGGAGTGATATACAATATATCACTCCTAGAACAGGTGATATTCTCTGTATAACGATCCTGTACCATTCGATATTTTTCAATATAACCAAACCAACATCAGCTATTATTTGCGTCGATTTTCCCCTGGAGATGCTGACTTCTGTGTAGAAATAATCAATATTTATCAGAAATTAACTATTAGTGGCCGCAAACACCACATCCTACAAATAGAAGCACATAGTTCCCAAATAATGTTTAGTTCCTGAACATCCTATTGGACTCCCATTGTTTGTGCTGTGAATGCATTATCCGGTGCGGTTCATTTATTAACGTTCTCTGGCTCATCATCAAAGGTATTCAGTGTAACGGGATCCAATGTACCCGCTGTATCCGCCCTATTGATAATAGTCCAGGCGACTGCGAACCACACGTAGAGGAAGGCCGCGCACATTGCTAAATGTGCCGCCACGGCAGAGCGAGACATACCCACGGCTTGCCGCAAAACCACCAAATCGGCGGCGTAGTTCAGTGAGCCGAACACGACAAACAGACCGGACGCACCGGCGAACAATACAGACAGATCGGTGTACTCCATCAGCATGTGTCGGTTGCGACTGACATCGTTGAGGTGAGATATTCCAAGAAGTACGCAGCCGCTAGACATACTAAGTAACGATACGGACATCCAAGACAAATAGCTTCTGTGTATATTGAGTCTCAATGACTCCCCATCCACTGGGTTGATGGGAAATCCCGTGGCTGGATCGGGGTGAGGGCTGCCCGTGGTGGCTGGATCGTGTGCTGGTGGTCGGGTCCGATGGATTCCCGTTGATTTAATTCCTCGACAGAGGAGATCACCCCGTTTATATACGGTTGGGGTAACTAAATGAGGGATAATTTTTCTAAAAGCAGCTGCATGATGGGGTTGTGGTCCAGGTATTGATTTCAAAGCTCCCATAATCTTGGGTTGTGATATTAGTATCATCTTTGTAATCGTTCACATCTGTAATATAATGTACGTCCACAAGTCCTCATAACAAAACATAATTAATTTCGCGTTGTTAGTAGTTACAGTAAATTAAAGCTGGAATTAATTTAATGATAGGCCCATCTCTTATTTGGGGTTTATTTTGCCAATATAAAATGCCAATATAAAATATATACTAGTGTAGACTATAGTAAACACCGCTATAAAATAAACATACAACTAACTTTATTTTATAGATTTATGATTTTAAATTCTATAAAATAATAGATATTCAGCCATTTCCCACACATAATTTAGATAATTGAGCTATTATTCGTTTTGCGTAGAAGTCCTGGTATTCTTTGGGTAATTTGTGTAAGGCGGAAGTCGCTCGCTCCCCAGCATCCATAGCCCGTCGCGCTGACAACGGGTCTTTGTTACCGTATACGTCCTTGGCGTCATAACAACGGGCCTCCAGGTGTCTCCAGAATAGGTTGATGGCGACGCTCCAATCGCGAGCGGTTACGTTGTGGAACCAAAGAGCGGGGATGAATAGGAGATCGCCTGGATGCAGGGTCACGTTGTATCGGGTCGCTTCCCGGAATAGAGGGAACATCGATAAGTCAACGTCATCGATGTTTAATATCCGAGATTTATCGCCCACGAGGTACATTGAGTCCACGTCGGAAGGGGGCCACAGCACCGCGCGTTTGGTGCCGCAGATCTGCACCAACGCGTTGTCCATGACGTCATAGTGGGTCCATAGATTGAGGCCCGGGGACGATATTCTCAGTACTGTGGAGAATAGTTTGTCTGATGGAACGTTGTCAGGGGCGATGAAGTCTTGGGATAACCAGGGAAACTCGGAACCGAAATTAGCAGGTATCTTCCTCGCGTCGTCTGAAACTGATCGCAAGTAGTACTTTTCTTCTGGATCTACGAAAAATTCCTGTAATTTCGATGTTCTTGCGGTTCTTTCAATGAGTTCTTTAAAAGATAACGTCTTGTAGACAAAGTTTTTATTTAGGAAGTCCATATGATTGTGTTTGCATACATGTACGGGGACATTAACACCTTCCGGAGGTACTCGACTTTTCATATATTCCGGGGTCCATTTAGTTACGCATTCTCCGATGTTTAATCCACGGATTAGGAGCGGTTCTCGCAAACCTTCACTGGGTAGGCTTACATTGGGTAGGCTTACATTGTCAACCATCGTCATCTCAATTACTGTAACATCCTTAACCTTAGAGTTTTTGGCTGAGGGCATATTTTCACTTTCAGTATAATCCATATTGAAAAAATTTGTTAATAAATTTATGTCTGTTCTGTAAGCGCATTATAAATAGGCTACACTAAACACAATACAGCAATAGGATACGCAACGCCTGTCGCTTACGTGATATAACAACCACCACCAAGTGATAAGTGCAACAAGTGAAAACGTAAAGGATGTATCACATTATTGCAGTTGAAGATTGCCATGGTTGACCTGTTGACTGAGGAATCGCCGCACTCTTCAGCTCTTTAAAGATTGAAATTAGAATTTGAAATCATGTTGTTAGGCCTACGGCGGCTGCTACAGGCTGACGCTGACAGATATTGGCAATTCAGCTATTGCTGTATTGGTATTGCTTAATGCATATTGGCAGATCGGTATGGTACCAGCGAACGAGCCAAGGGCCATGGCATGGCTGCATAGCATGGCCTACTATATAAAGTAGGCCATGGCCATGGACTTAACTCTACTAGGCCTACTCCGGTTTTCAGCTACTGCCTACTGTCTGACTGTGGGGCGAGACACGTAGTCGGCGAGCCTTTGCATACGGTTCATATAGGGCAAATGGGGCATGTCCGTCTGTCTGTCCGTCAGTCCGTCTGTCTGTCCGTCCGTCTGGTAAATGTTTGAACGCGAATTTCTCGGCATCGCTCGTTCGGAATTGAACCAAACTTAGTAGGTAAGTAGTAGAGAGAAAGTTTAGAAAGTTTGTAAAGTTTGGTGAAAATTCATGCAGTCTGACGTCAGCTACGACAGATTATGTGGTTTTTAGAAAATGTTAAATTTCTCGGGAAGGCCTCATTTTCCTGAGCTGAAATTTTGGTGGCCTGTAGAGAATCATGAAGTCTATCTTTTACGAAATTGAAAAGTTAAGACATTTAATTGGGGATCCGCTAGAGACTCAGAAGTAATGACATAGGCCTACCGGTACGGTACTGCTGTACAGTGCTGCACTGGTAAGTACGAAATTGCAGAATAACAATTTGACACCACCTAGCGGATTAACATATGATTGTATATCGAATTAATACATTTATAGCATGGGATATGGGGTCCAAACTAGACATGCCCCATTTGCTCTATTTGAACCGTATGCCAAGGCTTGCCGACTACGTGCTGCGCGAAGTCCCCACGAACGTGTATAGTAGTACTATGCTTGTGAACTTGCAATATGTGAATGTGATAGCATTCAAATTTACCGCCATTTCGATACTATGTTTAGTGTTTACGCAACTGATCTTAGTTTCAAGCAACACGGTATTTTTAATTTCTTAAGGTTTTCGTTTATTGTGTCTGATTAGCGCGTCGAAAATTATTTTAATTGCACCTCCGTACTGAATACAGGCAAACATAAATATAATTGCACAGAATATTAGGTTAAACACTAAGGCTGCGGAAGATATCCCACCATGTTTCCAAACTCTCCATATACCAATTTCATATTGTACCGATCCATACGCTTGTAAAAGAGGTGACCAGGTTACTATGGAAAGTGCCAAATCCAATGACTGGGTTGTTAGTATGATCTTGGATGCAACGTCGGCATGTAATAGAATGAAACATCCTGAAATGTAAGTAATTAGTGACGCACTTGTGTATCCTAGGTAAACCATTTGTAGTGTACTCAGAGTCTCTGCTCCTGTCTTTTCATTGTCTACTATTTGACCTCTTGTTGCCAACGCATGTTTGCTTGAATCGTCTTCCCAAAATGTTCGCCCTCCAAAGTTTCTTCTTAAGTCGGCATTTAGGATCGATGAGTATCCGGGAATTTTAATGTGTTGTTGGTGGCAAGGATTTAATGATTTCTGTTGGAGTAAGGTGGGCTTGGGAGATAATTTCGTGTTCGCTAATGTCCGAAACAGGCCGAGGTGATGTGCTAGAGGATACATCGTTATGGGTTGCACTTCAAACTTTATCAAAAAACTTTATTTCCAATGGTATAATCACATCCATAATGGTTTGTTTGATTCTTCTATGTATTTATTTATTTAATTATTCTGGTTATGTTAGTAGCTACATAATTACGGAGCGCCGGGTCCAATATGTATGTTGTGGTGAACCGCACTTTACTAATACAGTAATATAATCTATTATTTACTATATAATAAATTCTAGAAGTAGCTGTTGCTATTCCTCAAACCATTTAGTACTAGACTCACAATCATCTCTGTAAAAGTGCTGAGGATGCACGCACCCATGCGGTTATAACCGCCGTCTATGTCTTTCTGACACATCGATAACTGATCGTCTAGTTAAACTCTTTACGTCACTTTGTTAACTTTTTCTTTTGGCGTTTTTCTTTTACGTTCTTTTGACATTACTATATTGAATTTGAATGAAATGATTATGTATTACATGGGAAAAAAGTATAACTTTCACTATTCTCGAGACATTTTATTCACCTAGCGCCGGCAAGATTAATAAAGGGTCAACAGAATATTGAAAAAAATGCCTATGTTTTTTCCCCGATGTAATACTTAATTTTGTTCTTTTAAATTATAACTTTTTTGTTGCTTAATTCTTTAATAAAAGATAGAACGAAATAGTGTTACAAAATAATTTTACCTGTAGTATATTGCTTCCATAGTTATATTGCTTCTATAATTATTGTACTCTTTAGTCTGGTAAAAATATATCCAGACCCGGAAAAAATTTGATCAAGCAATTTTTTTAGTGAAACATTAATATGGACCCTGAAGAATGTCACATCAATTTTCCCCAAAAAAGCCTTCGGGAAACTTATTTATATGCATTTTTACCATTGTTGCCCGTTTCCATAGTTACAGGGAATGGCAAAAGTGCCTATATATTATTTATGAGCACTTTAAACTCAAGACAGGTTGGTAGTAGTGTAAATACTGTTTAATTACCAAAAATATTCAATGCAATCCTGTATGGGTTACTGTTTTTCGTAGGGAAAGAAGTACTCTTTTTTTCCCGATTTTGGGGTAGGCACTACTATGTCTTGTACACACCACCCCCCCCCCCCCCAGTTTTGTTATAGAACATATTTATTGTTCTAGAACACATTTATTATGTTCTAGAACAAAATTTATTTTGATAAAAAAAAATATTATTGTTCTAGAACAATTTTTTTTCTAGAATTTATTTTTATTTTTCCAGTTTCTATAGTAATTATATATTTCGAGAATATTTATGGAGGGATACATTTTCTTAATATTTAAAAATGTTATAGAAATAGTTATACTGTTGTAGCTACATCATATTTAGTTTTAGTTATGAGTGAAATTAATAAAAAAAGACAAACACAAAACGATTAACCATAGCAAGAGGGGAGCAGGGAGGTTTTACGATAAGAAAACAGGAGCAAACACCCAAAGGATCGAGAGTATCTGGAAACAGGCAAAGCAATTAATTATACGCAAACGAAGAGGTACAAAGATGCTGGCACACCACTTGGCAGAATACAGATGGCGATTACTACAAAATCACCATTCCTCGACTTGATTAAACTAATAAGACAAAAGTACAAATAAGTATAAATAATAGCTATAACTAATAAAATAAAATATTTGTTCTAGAACAAAAAATATTTTTTAAATAAATCTAAAGCTGGTCATAAAACAATATTTGATAATAAAAATAACACATATACCTAGTATTTATAAAAAAAAAACAGGGGGTGTGTACAAGACATAGTAGTGCCTTTGGGGTATATTTGAGGATTTGGGATATATTTGGGGATTATTATTAATTACTAACTATCTTTAAATTGTACCCTTTATTACGCTACTGTGGTAGACCGAACATAACTTTATTCTAGAACCAAATACTAGCTATTATAAAACTAGTCTTAACCCTATTAAACCCGGGGGGGGGGGGGTCAATATGACCCCCCCCCCCCCCACGTGGTTTTCTTATTATAATTCTGAAACAAACGCAGTTGGTAATCTGAAATTTTATGACTTTTCCTAAAAATCTATTGTCTTCCTAGTAGTGAAAACCGTTTTAAAAAATATTGGGTACTTTTCGAGTTATACTATAGCACCATTTTTTAACCCTACTTTTGGCACTTTTTTTGAGACGTTTTTTGAAAATTACATTTCATTAAATATGAATTGTAACATCTCTATTTATTATTTACACCGGTTTTTTGGTGTTAGAAATTTGATGGAATTCATATAAATTGATTTAGAAATTTCAAACTTGTTTTTTCGGTGGGTGCCAAATTTTGGTGCCAGCACCAAATTTTGAAATAAGTCAATTTTGTAAATTGATCGTTTGAAACTTGTTTTTTACGCAATTGGGGTTTTTTGGGTTTCTGGATTCGATGAAATATATACGAGTTGCACCAAGCGTATCAAACTTGTATTTTTCGGTGCTGTGTGCAAATTTTGGTGCTAGCACGAAATTTTGAAAATCCATTCAATAGATAAAATTGCTTGTGACAACTTATTTCTTGCGTTTTAGAGGTGTATGGCTGTTCTGAATTCAATGGAAAATATAATTATCGAACTAGACATCTCAAACTTGTATTTTTCGGATGTGGGTGCAAAATGTGGTGCTAGCACCAAATTTTGAAAACCATCAAATATATCAATTGATTGTGTCACCTTGTTTCTTGCGTTATACGGGTTTGTGATGGTTCTGAATTCAATTGAATCAGTAAAAATTTCATAAGATTTCTCAAACTTGTATTTTTCGCCGGTGGGTGAAAATTGTTGTGCCAGCACCAAATTTTGGAAAATATGCAAATTGATAAGTAGATAGTATCACCTTGTTTCTTGCGTTATACGGGTTTATGAGGGTCCTGAATCCGATGGAATCAATAAAAACAGCACTGGACATCGCAAACTTGTACTTTTTGGTGATGGGTACGAAATTTGGTGCTAGCACCAAAATTTGCCAAATTACGCCGAAAAATACAAGTAACAATGATCTGGCATATTAGAAATGTATTCCATTAGAATCAGCGCCCTCGAAAACCTGAAAATGTGAATTTATAGCATCGTATAAGTGAATTAAAAATTTTGTGTTCTAACTGAAAAGTGCTGGTTACTTGTTTTTTTCATTTTTTTCCTACGCAGAGAGTACTAAACAGCCATTTATAGTAATCATATAATTTTTTAATATTTTCCAATGTATTTTGCACCCCAGAAAACCTGTATTGAAAAATAATTAGCTGTTTCAAATTTGGTGAAAATTGTGTACTACTTGTAATTTTGGTGCTGCAATATGACCACCCCAGTACATTTTTTCGAAATTTTTTTTTTCGGTCGGATCCAGACAATTGATACCTACGTACAAACAAAAAATCAGACGTTTTCGTAAATATTTGTAGATTTTAGAGGGGGGGGGGGGGGGGGGTTGGGTTCAATATGACCCCCCCCCCCCCCCCCCCCGGTATTTGTACAACATTTTATAGCCCGGTACTAATAGGGTTAAATATTATAGCCGGTTGTGAGTTAAAGTAAAATTGATCCATAATTTCCTAGAATGCTTTGCCGTTCGTTATTCCATTCTGCAGGTACGATAAAGAAACAGTATACAGTACTATAAGTCGTCAACGCAACATTGAACAGAGAAGATAAACAATAAAACTATTCCAGAATACGTTAACTACAGTAGCTATCAGTTAACAAAACATAATAACATTCACAAGCAGCTTACAATTTCATAATGAGTTCAAATAATTCCAATACAGTCAACGGAATGTCATCGTCGGCATTAGAACAGAATTCCAGTTTCCAACACAATTCATCGGATTCAAGACAATGTCGTATCTGTTTGGAACAGGATGACCCCACAGGGACCACCATGATCAGCCCCCTGTCACTGTCGCGGTACAGTACAGTTCATACATCCGCTATGTTTGCTGACTTGGGTTCGAGAAACCGGCACCACTACTTCCGAACTGTGTGCCGCGCCTGCATTCAATGAAATACAAACTAAGAATGTTGGCATTGCTTCTTTTTTTTTATATAAGAACAAGTTCGCTAACGGTATTATATAAAAAATGTTTTAGAAAATTGTTCCAGAACTTTTTTTATATTTAATAACGAACATTGTGTAGGGCCTACACAAAATATTAAAAATAGCAAAATCTAGGTACTATATCATTTTTGTAATTAAAAAAACGCAATTAATTAGTAAATACAAGTTTCAAATAATTTTTGAATATA
The DNA here is from genome assembly GCA_032718475.1 of Nemertoderma westbladi. Lineage (NCBI taxonomy): Eukaryota > Metazoa > Xenacoelomorpha > Nemertodermatida > Nemertodermatidae > Nemertoderma > Nemertoderma westbladi. The sequence goes on along the minus strand of JAUCBJ010006171.1, from coordinate 17,254 downwards.
GCTAACTGTATATCACACAGTGTGATATACAATATATCAACCGCTAAAAATAAGTGAGAACATATGTTATACACTTATTAAACTTATTATTAAACTTAAACTTTCTAGAACAACCTAATAATGGCGGACACTACTACTGCCGTGCCGTACAATGTGAAAAGACGGTGGACACTAATACTGCCGTGCCGTACAATGTGAAAAGACGGCGGACACTAATACTGCCGTGCCGTACAATGTGAAAAGACGGCGGACACTAATACTGCCGTGCCGTACAATGTGAAAAGACCGCAAGTCACAAAAGTCATTTCGAGTAAAACGCAAATTAATCTTTGCCTTCAGATTGTTGGTTTAAAATGTCATTAAATTATTTTTTTATAACCCTACGTAATTTGGGGTGGGAAATTTTCAATTTTTTCTACGTGATTAATTTTCACTTTCCATTAATATTTTGACTTCAGGATTATTTGTATACTTACGGTGTTTTTGCATTGTACAACCTGTATGTAAATACATTCGATACAATGCAAAAATAAATGTCACAATGACAAAACACCGCAAGTCTGTCAGTTGAGGTGTTTTTGAATTTTTGAAAGATACGTAAACAAAAAACTTGGGAACGGGGAAATATGGAATTGAAAAAAACTGCCCGAAATTTATCGTAGCTTAAGAAATTACCTATCAGCCTATCATATGGAGCGCAAATGACAAAAAACGGATTAAGAATTGGCAGAAGAGTTGTGTTGTTTTGAGTGAAAAAATATCATTCCGAGAAAATTGTCTTCAAAGTTTAAATCTTCCCGCTCTTAACTGTCTGTCTGTGGTCTGGTTGGTTAATAATGTCTAGCATGAAGGAAGCACACCACACTGCCACAGAGCTATAATTTTCATTATGGTGGTTGTCGAAGTGCGTGATTTAATTCCCAATGTCAATTTTTATGTTCGGTACAATCTAGCTGTCTAGTCTGTCGGACTATTGGTCTGACTCTGGCTGTCTGTCCAAACTTACATTTTGACTGTCACACTGGCAGACATGGAGAGACAGTGATAACTTGAAAACTAAAAGCGATCTCGACATACGTTTCTGGCCGGGAAGACCCTTTGCGCCAACCCCCTACTGTACTTTACAATTTATTAATCATTATTTATATTACATTAAGTGCGCCTAATAATACAGTAGGCCTACATAATTAATTTGAGTAGTCGCATGGTACCAGTATCTTCATTCTACATTATTTATTTCCATATACAGATATATGAGAGAGAAATCACTTAACAGTACACACTTCAATCAGTCCATACCGGTACTTACATAACCTAACCCTAATACCAGAATACTGCAGTACTGTCTCACTGTATTACTGTAAATACAGTAACTGGTAATAGACTAGGCTGTACCGGCTTATTCGACCTGTGTGTTGAGTTTGATACGACTGTTGTTAGAAATTGGGCTTCTTTCCTTCTTTCTTTCTTTGTTTTCTTGTTATTGTTTCATTGTTTGCATCGAGCATGGCTTCCGATGGTACTAACATAGTATTGTACTGGGGTTCAGGGAGTCCACCATGTTGGAGAGCAATGATATCTCTGTTCGAGAAACAGTTGGGCGGGTTTGAATCCAACCTCATTGAATTCTCCAAGAGAGGCCACAAGTCGCCGGAGGTACTTGCCCTGAACCCCAGGGGACAAGTCCCGACATTCCGGCATGGGGACACCATAGTCAACGAATCGGTGGCCATTTGTTTTTACCTCGAGAACGTTTTTAAGAATCAAGGAACCAAACTATTACCCGAGGATCACAAGGAGTTGGCAACTGCGCTCCAAAGAACTCTTGAAGTTCTTTCACTTGCTATGAAAGGTCGCGCCGTCGTTTACAAACAACAGGGAATTAGCGATGATGAGTTAAAGCAAAGGAAGCAGGATTTATCCAAGGAGTTGGGAGTTTGGGAAGATTATCTTAAGTCAGAGTATCTCGTTGGTGATAACTTCTCAATGGCGGATGTCATGATGTTCCCTCAACTTGCCTATTTTGTTAGGTACGGATTGGTTCTCGACAGTTACCCGAAACTTAAGGCCTATTACACTAAGGTTTCGGAACGTGAGTCTGTAAAGAAATCATGGCCCCCACATTGGAAAGAGTCTGATGGTTTGACAGCACTCAATGGGGTTTAAGATACTCGAGCTAATAAATTCAATTAGGCCTACTATTGATTACATAAATACGAATAAAATTAACAAGGGGAATTTATTCCATTCATTACTGCATTAATTAATGTACATTTATACAAACTGGTAGTGACTTAAACTCAACTCGTTTACTTATATCCTTGTAAGTTTGCTTTGATGTGCTTAAGAGTGTCCCTGGGTTGTTATGCCTTAGGTGTTGGAATATTTGATACACTTAATGTTTGACATGTATAATGCATTATAGAATTGTGATGTACAGTGCAGTTTATTGATTACAATAAATTATGTTATGGCCTATGGGTTAAATAAAATATTTAATTATATGTTTGTAATAAGGAATAACTACATTACTACCATTTTAAACAACAGGAATCATTGCATCATGAAAATGACAGGGGCACAGGATTAGTAAAAAAAACAACGTGACAATTGAAAAGTAACGATTTTCTTCCAATAACTATTTAAATCATTGAATTAAAAGAAAATAAACAAATCACATTACATTATCTTTCGTATGGTGTAGCCTATCACAATTTTTACATTTTATGAATCTCGCATTGGATTTCGACAGAGAAGCTATTAGCTGGCTACAGTAATTTATATTACAAACACACAGTTAGTGAAAGAGTAATACAGTAATAACTGATCTATGAATATTGCCTTCCTAGCCAACAGCAGTACACTATAACATAATGCCAAACAGACAGATAGTAACCTAATGTAGATCCTTTGCTACGTACTGTATGTACATAGTTGGGTGCCTTTCCATTGAAAAACTTTGCTTACCAAAATCACAGTTAATATGTTATCTATCAGATTTTAATAACCCAAAGTGGACTGCAGCACACTGTAATTAAATATCATTCAGGTGGCCCGCCACCTAACAGCAGAGTGAGTAACAGTAAGTAACCTTGTAGATCTTCCCATAGGATGCATTGGGACGAGCTATTCAGCTGAGGCGAATAGATTACAAACTAACGCAGTTAATGTGCTTACAGTGGGTTGAAAGAGTGAGTGATTAAACTTAGCACAGAATTTACTTTCTTGTTAGTTAGCCCTTCATCTAATGAATATCATTACTAGGCCATCTCTATCCATTTTTCATGAGCGCCAGCTAGTGTTTTTATCATTTAGAAGAGATGTGTTTGACCTTTGAGTTCAAACCGCAGTGCATCTATAGATGACTTTACAGTAATAAATTAATTAATGGGCCTACTTGTGAGAGGTATGTCATAACACTGCTTGCTATTAAATGTATAATAATTGATTCCCATTTACATACAGAGGTTTACAGAAGTGCTACTCGAATATTAAATTATGATTAGAAGATGTGTTGGACCTTTAAACCATCCATTGATAGTGTTAGTAGATTTAGCTTGTCGAGAGATAAATAACCACAAGAACAACAACAACAAGTACAAGAATGGCATTTTTTAGAGTGTCACTCTCTCCTACCTCTAGAGAGGCAGTTAGTGTGGCTGATTGGTTGGTTAATAAGGAATGATTAGGTCAAGTAAAAGGAAGGATTACTCATTACTGCATTGGGTATATGGGTGTGCCGTTTGTCTTATCGCGGCAATTATATTCAACAATTCCGAAAATAATAATATGTTTCAACGCAATAAAAATGCCATTCCATTCCAGGGTAAAGGAAATAACAGCTGATTGCTCCTGCCAAAATAAAATTTAACCTGTTCCAGTTTCATTATCTTTTTTCTTTTACCAGCACTTCTAGGCATGGGTGTCCGAACTGAAATTAATCACAATTAAATTAACATGGAGTGTGGGGCGCCCTGAAGAAATGATTGATCGTCAGGGCATAAAAGATGGCTTGCTTGACCACATTGATTACTTCTGCTACTTGGATCATGGATCAGAAAGTCAGGTGAAGAGCTTCGGATACGTAAGGGGAAGGCATGGGCAACGTTAAATAGTCTGTCCAGGATTTGGAAGTCCCACAAAATGAAACGGAACCTTAAGGTTCGATTATTTATGGCAGCAGTGGTACCATTACTCTTATATGTGAGTCCTTGCTGGGCTCTAACTGTGGCAGAGGATACCAAATCTCTGGATGGCACTTTCACAAGAATGCTGCGCCGGGTTCATTGTGTCAAGTACAATGAACACATCTCCAATCAGACTATACAACATTGAAGGTGTTCCATTAATCTTCCCTACCTTGACACTTGAACGGAGCCGCCTCCGCTTTGCAGGACATTGCTTTCGCCGTGAGGACTAGCCAGTGCATAATCTTGTGCTTTGGCGCCTTCATGGAGCGAATAAGCATGGTGGACTGCCCGTGATTTTCTTGAGACGCATCTTAAAGGACACTGGCCTTGAAGATGCGGATGATTTAGCAAATGTCATGGGTGAAAGGGAGTCGTGGCGGCGCAATTTGATCGACAAGCCGGCACAGCATTCTTAACATATATGAAATATATATATATATATAATGCAGCTGCAATGCAGCATGCCGATCGTAGTAGTAGTAGTGGGGCGAGTCAAACTAGTTTGGAAATTGTAAAAAAATGTAATCATATCGTTTTGTTGAATTAATGGAGATTTCATATCTGCAAGCAGCTTTCTTGTGTCTTTTCTCAAACTCGAGTTATTAGCCAATGTTAACGCTAGTCTGTTTTCTGACAAGCCGGTCGAGCAGCACGATTTTTTACAATAATTGATTAGGCCCTTTTCATCAAAAAGGCTCTCAAGGTCTCTCTTAATAAAATTGCTAAAAGGTAATTTTATTAGTTATATTTTTCTCGGCTATTTCTCAGCTAATTTTACTGAAATGAGTTGAAATTTGGTACTCTGGTTCAGAGTACCATTGTCAACTAATCTTCTGAACAAATTTTGCTAAAAAATGATCAGGGGCCTTTTTGGATCAAAAAGGCCCTATAATAGCCACTTTTGGGGCCTTTTAGTTATAATCTAAAATAGTCCCAATCTATTTTTAGCGAAAAACGTTCTGAAGAATTGGATGCAGGGGTCTTTTTTGAACTTAGATTCGAAATTTTAATTCATAGTGGTGGAGAAATAGCCCAAGTTTTGGTTTGTCTATTCTTAAACAGCCCAGACGCTGTTTAGGACCAAAAAATATTTTTCACCCAATTTTCGGGTCCAAGACCAACATGTGAGGTTCCATTTGGTGGTGCTAGTGGGGCTACTAATAATAATTCCCTAATAATAAATCCCACAGTCTCTCCTAAGTCCTACCTCACATCAATCAGGTCTGTTTATTTTACCATGGCAACCAAAAACTTTGTAATGTAGCAGCAATGTTTAGGACGCCATGACAACAAACTATGATGGTCTGGTCGTACTGCGCTGCTGGCATGGCAGTCTGGACGAGCAACCAGGTGCAATGTATCCAAGGTATAGTTTCTGTACCATGGTACCGGTAAAACAGTATTCTGCTTAGTATATGCTGGAGCCCATGTAGATTTGTGCAATTTGATTTATAAATCTTTTGTGTTTCGGTGGGTAGTAAATGTATTAATTTTTGTATTAAAACTGCCATACCGGTACTTACCTGCCTGGAAGCCATGTCATTCCCAACCACCTTCCGTCCCATCATTCCTAACTCCAATCCAAAGTCCAGGGAACTCGTGACCCCATACAAACTCTACGTTGCCTCCATTATCAACTCCATCCTGCCCCACCGCAAACAGTCGGCACTCACTCTCCTACAAAAACGACGTCTGTGGCCTCTGCTACTCGACTTGCTTAACAGTTCGGACACTAGCTTCCGTCGCCTCTGCGATAAATGTTCCGACATCACCATTGCCGATTCCGATATTACAACCGGCATTAACGTGTTCAGAGCCAAATTGCAATGTAGCGGTCTGGAGACCATGTACGATCTGGGGAAGAGTTTGGAGGATACTTTCAACTCTGATGCTCCGACTGACACAGAGACAGATGTTCTACCTACATCTGTAATCGGTATATTTTTACGAAGACTTTTTCTCGATTTCTCTCAACTTTCCTTCAATCAAGTTATTTCTCTGTTGCAACTTACCATCGCATACTCTGATGACGAAGACGTATCTTACAGGGATAACGTGTCGGTTTCTATGGTAACGGATGAGTTCAGTCAGTCGTTACGACTTTCTCCTTCGGCTGCAAGTGATGTAGATTTCCCCAACGCCGATAAAACCCCAGCCTTTACGAAGAAACACGCGGAACAGTTCATATCCACGGAGATCCGACTCATATCGGATTGCGAGCGCCTATCCTCGACTCCGGGCCAACTAGAGTCCCGCATAGACTCACTGGTGGCGGCCTCCACCACCTGTCAACCCCACTACCTTGCCTACATAAACAGTCTGCGGCAATTCGATCTGACCGGAGCTCTGCGCCACCTCCACCATTACTTCGATCTTAAACCGCCATCGGAATCCGTTGCCAATGAGTTGGACTCTCAACGGACCTTCCGCTGCGGTGTCCTCAACGTAGCTGCGATGCACGTGCGACGCGGCGAGTGGAGCGAGGCACGCGCTGCTACGCTCGAGGCACTCAACCTCGCCTATTCCGCCAGTGATTCATCCTCTCTCCACTACGCTATATACCTTCTGTGTCGGATAGACCAAGCCCTCAATAAGGATAGCTCTTCTCTGTTGAGACACTCGCTGAAACACAGCAAATCCCTGTGTCAGATCGATTTATCTACCGCCGCGGCGCATCTATACGCACAGCAACGGCTCTCTTCTGCGGACGCAGAACCCTTCAACGTCTTTCAGATCGTCGATGAGGCTGACAGTCTCGCTGTTACTGAGGTCGACACCAACGGCGAGAGTGAGGCCCTGTCGCTCACTAGTCGGTGCCATCAGGGTGTGTTGTGGTCGCTCTACGGTAGACGCAGACTCGCATCGCTCGCTATGCAGTGCGTGTTGTTACGAGCCGCGTGCTACTCTCAACCCGAGCGGGAGTTGGACGTGGAGCCGTTGTGCGTGGCGTTGTGCAGCGTCGCGAAGCAGCTGGCAGACAGGGGGAACCGTCTGGGGTCGCAGGAGGTGCTGAACGAAGCGAGGTCCCGTTTCCCGTCCAGGACAGCGCACGCCGGTCTGTGGGTCGACACGGAGAACCAACTGGATGCGGCTAGTGAGACGCTGCGGGGTAGTGGTGGATCCAGAACCGCAGGCGATCCAGTAGTTCGAGCTCGCCAATGTATGATAGCTGGACGCTATGAGGAAGCTCAAAGGCTGCTACTTGGGATTCTAGAGGAGCACGAGGGGTACACGAGTCAACCGGAAGTTGTTCCGGCGGCACTCATCGAGCTGGCTGACTTGCACGCCGTCACTGGGAATCTCACACACTCCATGTCGCTTCTAGTAAAATCCGAATCTATCTCAAAAAAACACGGATTCCAGTTGTTAGCCGCATTGGCCACGTTACGATTAGCCAAATTGTTGGGTATATGGTTGGGAGGAGAGCTTCCAGACTCGTGCCACTCATGGGTTAGCCAATCATTGTGCGTGGTTTATAGTCAGGGCTCTGCTTACCAACGATGTTGCGGTTATCTTATAGAATCGGAGTTAGTTAGCGAGCCAGTGGCGGCTATAGAATTGTTGGAGTCGGTTGTTACAAAGCTAAAGGATATGGATTGCACATCCCGTCTGAGGGACGTGTTCTATCGTTTGGCGCATCTTTTCAATGCTGTTGGTGATAGCGATAAGCGAAACTTGTATTCTAAAACATTTAATCAAATGTCTTATCTCAATGACTACGTTTCTCCTTTAGGGTTTTAAACATGAGTGTGTGTTGTATGGAGAAAGAATAACATTATACTGTGCAATGTATTATTTAAAATATAATAAATTGATCTAAGATTTTTATTAACGAACCTTATTCAATCCTATTTTGATTTAAAGTACAACATCAGCTGGGGTGAGCTAAAACTACACTAACTATGCTATAGCGGAAGCTGACACCAATCAACGCAGCAATCAATTTTGTAGGCTATTGTGTATTAATTTTATTTTATATTTTGAAGGAAATAAGAATAAGAAAAAAAATGAAAAAGTAATAAGAATTAACTTTTAATTATACAAACGTAGGTCTGTACAGTGGAATAGTGCTGAACATTGAAACTGAAATTAAAATAAAACTGAAATTATTTTCAATGTTCAGCTCTTAGTCAGTATTAGACAGCCAATAATTGTTAACTTCACCCACCGCCTTCATTATTAGACAAGACAGGTTACATACAGATAATGCCCATCTAAACAATTATTTATGGGCACTGCTGCATGACAAACAAACAGATAAAATGGGATTTGTGTCCAGTCCATAATCTTAATGGAATGGTTTTAAGAGTTTCCACGAAAAATAATAATGTTGTAACTAAGGGGGACCGGACCCCAGAAACGTTTACTAATGTGTTCAGGTTGAAGCTAAATTTCTAAGATCAGGATCCCGAAATTTAAATGAAAAAGTGAAGTGACGTTGTTATTTGTTGAGTAATGGCACTACAACTACAACTGAAATTTTTTGATTTACATTCAATAAATATAATGATGTAATTATGATAATAATTTGACAGGAAAGATGTAAATGTAATATTTAAGTATGAGCCATTTAATTTATCCAACAACGGATAAGTTTGAATTAAATTCAAATTCTAAAGTATTCCCAAACCTTAGCAATTTCCGATCCCAGAATCCCGTTTAATCGTATCACATTTATTTTACTCTGTATTATAAATATCATTAAACATGTAACTCAATTAAATAAAGTAAACGCAACACAATGAAATAAAGTAAACGCAACACAATGAACGCCGTCGTTGTAATATCTATGGTGGTCATTATTAAGCACACTACTACTACTAGGATCGGCATGCTGCATTGCAGCTGCATTTTTAAGAATGCTGTACCGGCTTGTCAACATTAGGCACACGATTCCTATTGAACTTATCAAGCTGAACGAATAAAAACTCACTTTGTAATCTTTCGCACACAATAAGCCTCGCCCCCGTGCGCAAAAACATATCTCCACCCCTGTTATACCATTAATACACCGTTGTACTTTCTTAGTGAAGAAATTTCAGATATAATTTTTTCAACGGATGATTCAATATAATCATTGTTAAAGCATCATTCAATTATAATTAATTATACCCATTCAGGTACAAGTGTCACGAGAAGTGTACTTCGATCTCACCTCCATCCTGCTGTCTTCCCGAAGAGTACGAACGGACATTCGCGGAGTCAATAGGTATGGCGTTACCGCCATCGCCTAAACCCGACCGTCACGACAGTACGAGTGGGACCGCTGGCGCGAGGGTGGCCCACCAACGGAACAACAGCACCAGTAGTGCGAGCGGACGCACCGTAGGCCATACAATGTCAGAACCAGGCTTCAATATAAAAGTCGGTCTCACACACTCCTGGGGTCGAGTTCCCACCCGGAAAAGGTTCGTTTAACTAAACACAGGTCCTTGGACTTCATTAAATTCCTCACATTTTGAAGTTTCTGCTGCAAGAAGTAAATTACGGTTGGTAACGAAAAGTTAGCTATCCAAATTTTCAATTGTACAGTCAGAATATCTTGAGATCTTATCTCAGATGAGATAGTAATTCTAATTAATTAGTATATAATTAATTAATATACAAATAAGGTTAATTCGATTTTTTACACATCTAATTATGTAATATGATAAAGCAGCACCCCTAATGCCATTCATCGTTGGTTTGTTGATGTTATGGTTTCGCTTAGTGCTAATAAAGAACGTGAACTGATTAGCGATAATATTAGATACAACCCATCCAATGGTTGCAATCTACTCCATCCTACTCTACAACCCATCCAATGGTTGCTATTTACACCATCCTACTCTACAATTCTCAGATTAATTATCCTTCACCGCGGATTGGGAATAAAATTAAAACAAAATAATGAATGCGTCGGCGTGCGTAGCACACCAAATCTCGACTGAAACGCACTCAAAAATATTTAATTTTATTAAATTTATTGTTGATTTTCTTTTTATATAATAATATGTTTCTAGGATTAAGAATTCATTTAATTTCCTCTTATTTACTGACTGCGATTTCTCTCCCCCGCAGACGACCTGGTATACCTTCCTTCTCCCACCACACTGCGGACTCCTCCAGCAATCCCTCTTCTACAACCTCGTCTACACCCTCCAGCCCCGCTCCCTTTGGCACCTCTATCTCCCCGTACCTAGAGAGCCAACGGTTCACCTTCCCGGACACCCACCCGTACACCACGGGCGGACACCACTCAGGGACCTACCCGTACATCACCTCCTATTCGGGGACCACCACAGCCCACCCCACCGCTCTTTCCACCGCGTCTCCCAGTCAGGCCGAAGTTACCACAACTTCAGCCTCCAATTACGACAATGTTTGCGACGGGGATACCGAGGGAGATGAAGGTTTAGGGATGTCTGAGTTTACCGAGGGGTTAGTTGAAAATGTCTGTCACAAACTGCATAATTTATTATGACAAATATATTTAATACAGTGATATTTAAAATATTTTGGGATAACCATGGCCAACTATTATAATTATTAGATTAGGTCTGATGGGATGACATAAGGTTCAATATACGATGTTTTAAGTTTAAATATTATCATTACAAGGAAATAAAAAAAATGGATTTTGATATATCGTTACGGCGTTAGCGTGGGGAAGAAATTATACATGAAGAAGGAACATCCGAATTTTTAGATTAAAAAAACTCGAGCTATTGTATTATCCATATGGCAATGTATTTGAAGAGAAATTAGTTTAGTTGCATCCATATTGGAATAAATCCATGTTTATTCCTAGAATGTCAATTATAACTCGGTTAAAAGGAATAAAAGACATGTCTTTGTCTCATTATCTCTTAATTTTCATAGATTAAATTACTTAAAAATCGTATTAAAAACAAACTTTATTTACTCTTGAAATTAGTAGTGCAAACTGCAAGTTTCAACGCAAAGTTTAATTCAAAGACATTCCTGATCATTCTTTTTCTTTTATTATTCTTACATTCTTTTATGGTCAGCAGCAGGGCTCCATGCATGGCTATGACTCAGCAGCACATAAAAGGGGGGGGGGGGGGGGGGGGGGGGACTGGACGCAAATTCCGCCTTGGCGAATTAATATCCACGCTTATTCGGCATATATCGGCACGTTATTTTAACCATTCCCCAGAGAGTGATGAATTTTTATCGCGTCCAGTTCCCCCCTATCTGCAGTAGCAAGTAGCATAAACAATTTGATCATATAACGTCTTATCAGCACTAATAATTGGTCTCATATTACATGATTACAAGATATTAAAAAATAATATTATAATAATTCCCTGAAATTTTATAAAACTCTCGCTAAATTTCCCTATTTGACAAAAATGACACTGATATTTAATCCGAAATAGCAATAAAATATAAATATACATTATTATTTTTATTTTAATATTTAATAATAATATTTATATTTATATTTTATTTACTAAGATTTTAAAAATGTTGCGTTGTTGCAGGAGTTTTGAGTTAATAGTATAATAACGAGTGATGATAATAATTCACAAGCTTTACTGTATTAGTTAGTTCGGTAGAATAAACAAACAAGTTATTGCACTTTTAAATATATCCGACTTAGTTAATTAATATATTTATCCTCAAGTTTCTCTACACTATATCAAGTTCACATTTGTCGATTAAACGGAATCACCAATTAGATCGGGCGTATTATCGCAAACTCTCCCGTCCTTTTTATCCGGCGATCCACCTATGGCGCCTGTCGCATCCATCAAACTATTTTCGATATCCAAAGCAACATCATCGACTTCCCCTTGGAAACTGGAGGCCGCGAACTGCATTGGCTCGCACTCCAACGTGTTGAGATTAACTAGAACGCAGACCCCACTGGAGCTGAACTTAGGAACCGCGACCATACGGACCCGCCGGCTGGACGGGCCTTCCACAACCGAGGTCTGGAAGCCGGGCGACCCCCCGACCAGGTACAGATGCGGCGTCTCCCGCAGTATGAAGGGGTCCTCCTTCACGTAGGGGTACGCCCCCAGCGTGTCCGGTGCCGTGGGTGCCAAGTGGCCCCATCGAAGCGTCAACTCCATTATCTGCAACCAGTCATCGAGTTTACTAAACTTGTATACATCGAGAATATTCTGTCCCGACGTGGCCAGTATCTGTACGCCGTTCACCTCACAGGCGTAGGGATTCGTCACGTTGTTGAATGTTTTATACATGGCTGATCGCGGGAACATGCAGCTGTGCAGCGGTTGCTGCGGCAACAGATGGTTTGCCGCATCGAATTCCCCCGGCATTATATCGACGGGGCAGCACGATACCAGCTGTTCCAACAATCCGTCTAGCGTGCGTGTAGCTTCCACGCTTAACGCGGCCCGTTTCCTTGTTAAGTACTTGGCCTTGTGCATGTAATCACGATCCAGTGTGGCTGGACTCAGGCAGTTACCCGCAAGGATCACTCGAACAATGTTCTTACATTGATCCACCTGCCCCAACACCCCAGACACGTAGTCTATAAGAAGTTGAACGGCTAACAAGTTCTCTTTAGGGTCCCCTAGGCCCAATCCCGAGGCTACGAGCACGTAATAGTTCGTTTCAGATAGGCGTCGTAACGGGATTTGTTCCGGAAGGGATGGGTAGCAGACATCTTCGACCTGGAAATGTCCGTGACTGTCCTCGTACCCAAGCACTGCCATGACGACACCGGTCACGAACTCACCCACGGGAAGCCCCGAGAGGACCGCTCGTTGGACTTCATCCTCGATGATGAGTTGATCGGCGTCGGAAGCGAATCGATCCCGCTCCGGTAGCGGCATCAGGTTGTGCTCCTCGCTGACCTCCCGTAGGATCGAGGGTTTCAGCTCCATGTGTTTGTACAGCGTTCCCACCAGGTAGCACCGCTGTCCGACGACCATCTCGGACAGACCGACTCGCGCGACATCGGCGCCCCATCTGTCCGCCGCGCCGCGTTCTAGTCGCGGTCGCAACTCGGCTATACGATATGAGTAGAATGGCGCGTACTGGCGATGGAACACTCGCGGTTGCTCCAGTAGGAATCGTTGCGATTCGTTGGTATATTCGCATTCGGCGCGAGAGATACCGGTAGGTTCAGTGACTGTGGGCGGCTCCGGCTCATCAGTTATTATATTTACCATTTTCCCTTTTGTCTCTTTGTAGGCCTACCCTACCGGCCTATTAAAATATTAAAACAACAAGTTAGATATTCAAGGAGTTTATTAGGATTGGATATACTGATCTACTGAGCATTGATTAGGCCTATGCTATTATATATTACAGTATTAATTACTGAATTAAAATTGATGATGTCTCACTGAAATAGACAGTAGCTCAGACAGTAGGCCTACTGCAGTACTGCAGTAAGAGCACGTAATCTGGTAATGCAGCAATTCGTCAGGACCTAACCCAGGAACGCACAACGTTATTGCGAGTACAAAATAATGCTGTCGTAATTTGAATTTCCCCCCTATTACTACCAACTTACCACGCAAATTAATACCTGGATACAGAGGTAATATCTTAACTACGGCCATCGTCCCAAAGACGAGACGTGGAAAGCAAGCGCTCGATGTTTCTAAGTTTTTTCTACACTAAAATTAATTAGGGAAAAATTTTAGCAATCACCGAGATATCGCATATTTTGACCTCCGACTTTTTAGTCTGTTTTTTTATTTTCCATTTCATTTTTCAATATTTTCTACAAGGACTAGAACAAGTCCCTCTGTCGATATTACACTAGTAATATCCCTACTTGTAATATTATGTCTCACTAGTAATATAATATTTTTAAAAATGCGATTGAAATAATCGAACATTTTAGCACACATTTCAAAACATTAATGAAAAAACTTGTTTTTCATTCCAGCAAACTCTAATTAGTTTTATTTCTTTTTATTTCTGAAACTCTTGAATAATTTTACTATTTCTCTCTCTCTCTGTATGGATACACTAAATAATTTTATTTTATTTGTTTTTATTTCTGCATACACCTCATCATACCGTATAAGCAAGCCGTTATTCCGGTTAGGTGAATCAATCAGTAAAGTACAATGGCAGTACAGCATGAAGTACATACATGCATATAAATTAGTATGGAACTTTATTAATAAAGAAAAGAAAGGAAAAAAATAAAATATTTAGAGAATCGTGAAAGAAAGAAAAAAAGGAAATTATTTACAGTTTGTAGAAATTAAAACAAATCATAAATTTATTTACAGTTGCTAGACATGAAAAAAATGACCTAGAATTTGCAGAGACGAATATAATAAAATGAAAGATGGAAAATCAATAAAAATTAAAGAATAATATTAAAAGACACTAAAAATGTATTACAAAAGCTTCATTATTTTCATCTTTATTATATATTTGGATTTATCCTAATCTGCAATCCAATTCGGGTTTCAGTACGCGTGGCTGCGTGGGCGTGAATACTGCGCATATTCCATTACTCCGTTAAAAGCTACTATTGCTGTATTGTCCATCGATACCGCTACTGATTGTACGTACACAGTCTGACAGTGCAGGTGGTTCAACTTACAGACATACTACAGTACCGGTACATACCGGCAGACCAGTAGCTGACATAACCGTAGTATGTAGTGCCATCATAATAAACCCGGTACCGGTCCATCTTACATTTTGGTAGGGATAGCAGGATGTACGGTACGTGGCTAGCCCTATCACCTGCCCCTATTGCAAAGTTTTACATATTATACGCCGAACACGTTCGGCGCAGCATTCCAACTTGCGCCGGGAGCTGGCGCAGAAATGTGCTACGCCGGGTAAGGTGCTCCTGAAAGGGCTGGCGCAGATAGTGTGTTATGTGTGTGTGTGCAGCGCCGGGGTAGCCAGCGTAGCATCGTCAATGATAGACTGCCTGATAGAGATTTTTTAATTGGTCAGTTGGTGGCGTAGCTTTGCACCAAACTGGCGCAGGATTATTTGCACTTGGCGCCGCTAATAGGGCCCCCTGCCCTGCCATGTACCAGTAGGATGATTAGCTCAATTAACTTCTGAACTTTGCTTTTGATAATACTCCTTTTCACTAATTTCAGTTAACCGAAATTCATATATTCTTCCCACGTCTCACGGTCGGACGGTATTGATTGAGTATACTCTCGATGGCATTTTAGCTCTTACTAAAAATATGCCAATTCGTCATCGTCATAGCTCAACCACCCGGACAGAATTGTTATATTTCGGGTTCGGCCAATTGAAATTAGTGATAAAAATAGTATTCAAATTCAAATAATATTTCTCATTAAAGAACATTACTCATGATTTCGAACATTATTGTCATATAATATTTTAGTTGATTCATGATATTATTACTCATTATTATTACTATTTTATTGTATTCTATTGTGAAGTTGTTACAAATTATAATATGCAGAAATCTGAACTCCGGAAATTATATTGAAAGAAGACACGAGCTATGACCGGTATTATTCCATGAAGGTATAGAAAGATAATTGTGTAAAAGTGGAGAAAACAGGGGCTATCGTCCCCCTATTTGTGAGAATATTTCTTCTGCAGTTTCATTTGCGGTCGAAGAACGGGAAATTGACATTACTGACTATCCAAATTGTACCAGTTCAAATATTAATGATAAGAATTATATAACATATATATATTTCGGATCTTATTTTACTTGGGGATCATCTGATAATATTTGTCCTGTAACAGACAAGGTTTGTTCTACTCATTCCCCGTGCCAAAGTCTTTGTTTGTCACTGTCTGCTGAAGCAGATATTACTGGTGAGGTATTGGGGAAATCTTCTGAATACCGAATAATGTTTAAGTGCATTGATTGCGGAAAAGTATTTCACAACAACTCTAACAGAATTAGACATGTCAACTCTGTTCATATGAGGATTAGGAAGTTCAATTGCTTCGATTGCGGAAAAACGTTTGCTTCCAAGAGTGGGGTACAGTATCACATAGAATCAGCTCATAGCCACATCAAGTATATTTGCGTTGTTTGTGATAAACTATTTACACAACAAAGCAGCTTAAATAGTCACAATGCTTCTGTTCATAAAGAACAAAAGAAGCTACAATGTACTGCTTGTGAAAATGTCTTGAGCAATAAGAGTTCCCTAACTAGACACATCGATTCTGTTCATGAAGGTTTTAGGTATAAGTGTATTTTTTGTGGTAAATTGTTTGCCCTGCAAAACAGCTTAAAGTTACACATCAACTCTATTCACAGAAGTGTTAAGAAGTTCAATTGCTATGATTGTGATAAGATTTTTATAAACAAAGGCAACTTAAATACTCACGTTAAATCTATTCATAAAAGTATTAAAGGTTCAGGTGCTTCGATTGTGGGAAATCGTTTAACTAGGAGTTCTGGTTTGCAATTTCACATTGAGTCAATTCATAAAAAAATCAGGTTTCATTGTGATGGTTGTGACAAAGAATTTACTCACAAAACGTCCCTAAGGTCCCACGTTAAGTCTGTTCACCGTGTAACCCCAATTAAGTTGTCACTAACGGAAATGCTTGTCAGTGATTCCTTCGACTAGCTGTTTTTCACAACCCGTCGCCAACCCCAGCTCCGCTCATTATCGTTCAGCGAAAATTGTTTAAATTCGGTGATGTTGTTACATTAAAGATCATTATGAGTGAATGACAACACTGAACTGCCCAATGTTTAATGATAACGATATTATTAGTGAATATCTTTAATTTTATGGTTATGGGGTATTAAGTAAACTCACGATATTAGCGTGCGTGTAACTGCGAAAAACTAAACTAATGAAAAACTAACGAAAAACTAATGATGAGAGACAAATATGGGAGCTGAATAGGGCGAAATTGCTATGATTTATTATTATATTCAATTAATATCTGAATTCACATATTGAGTTGTCGTTGTCAATGAATTCATTGAAAACTTGCAATAGGAGGTTGAAATCCAATCACAGAATTTACATTCTGTGTTCATCGATGCCCTTATCTTCTTAGACCCATTTGATATGAGCTAGAACAGTTTAAAATGTAACTATTAAGAAAATTATACAATTTATTATATATTTTATTATTAGATT
>JAUCBJ010006170.1:0-37161 GCA_032718475.1 Nemertoderma westbladi | reverse complement strand
TTAAATATCGCCAGGTTTCGACTGTCCCTAATAAGTTGTGATAATGAGTTCCACAAAAGTGGCCCTTGCATAGATAATGAAAGATGGCGAACATCCAAACGAGCCGGAGGTAAATGATACAGGCCAGAGGAAGCAGAGCGAGTATTATATGAGTGAACCGAAGAGGCTTTAGTAAAGAGGTAAGCTAGAGGGTGAGATGGATTATTATGGACTTCAAACATGAGTATTAGCACCTGGTATTTATAGAGGAGATCTAGAGGTAGGATACGTAATTGTTGGTAGATGGGATAGGATGAGGATTGAGAATGATTAAATGTGATACAACGCAATATCTTATTGATTTTTATTTTCAAAGGATCTGTGTTGGACTTGTAAGTGCCGCCCCAAACAATCAAGCCATAGAAAATGTAAGGATAAATTAATGTATTAAAAAGCATGCGGAGTAACTCTCTAGAAAGTATATGTCGAAGTTTATAGAACAGTCCACCTGTTTTAGAAATTTTTTTAAGTATGTATTTAATGTGCGCCTTAAATGTGAGTTTATCATCTATAATTATGCCTAAGTATTTTGCAGCGGACGTGTATCTGATGGGTTTGTTGTTGATATTAATTGTTGTGCTTGGTAAGTTGAAATTTTGCGAGAATGTAAATATGGAGTATTCTGTTTTATCGGTGTTTAAGGTTAATTTATTATCTATCAGCCAATCATTAATTAAATTACTTTCGGTATTTATAGTATTAGTTAATCTGGTTATGTTACTATCGTGGAACATGAGAGATGTATCGTCTGCAAACAGAGTGGCAATGAGAGAGGTTGCATTTGGGAGATCATTTATATAAAGTAAAAAAAGAATTGGGCCTAGTACCGAACCTTGCGGGATACCACAGGTGATTGAATTAACTAAAGATGACGTAACACCTAATGAAACAAACTGTTTACGATTGGATAAGTAATCTGAGAAAATCGACAGAGGGGTTCCGCGTATACCATATGACTGAAGTTTCTTTATAAGGATGGAGTGGTCAAGAGTATCAAATATGAAATATGAATATATGAATATCAAAGATGTGCTTGAGTAACATACTATTTATACTAGAAATACCAACAAGGTGACTTGGCATATACCATAATACTTTTAAATAAATCCCATCTGAAATGCCATGCTATGCTACTACTGGTATGCTGTGTGCCATTGAAGGGCCAAGCAAATGTGAGTAATGCCACAACGTTAGTTATGCCACTCCTTTCATGCTATGCCATATTTTAGGATGTTCTGCCATGCTGTTTCAACACGTATCATGGGTCACTCAGAAATTGATATAATTCGTGGCAGGATTGGGCATATATTTCGTTTATGTCTAGTCGAGATTTCTCGAGTTTCACTTTCGGCCAATCAGAGCGTCCCAAACCTAGACCCCCGGCCCAACAGGGTCGTGGCCCACCCAGGGTGTTGAGACTAAGGTGAGGGATATTCCTAGTGTGTATGGATGAGTTTCGTTTAATTATAGTCTAGATTTATCGAATTTCAGATTCGGCCAATCAGAGCGTCCCATTCGTAGACCACTCGCCCCTTGTGTCTGAAAATTTGCAAGTGACCTTACATAAGCCCTATGTATCTATTGTCAAAAAATTAAGAAAAATCACGTTCGTATTCCAGAACCCATGACGCTGTTAATCCCATATTTGTTACTTGTTTTTGGAATTTTGATGCAATATGTACAAACAAAGTGCCAAAATTGCGAAAGAAAGTCCACAGTCCGCCAATCCAAAAGTACAGCATGGCCGTAAAACCAATGATGTGTTTTAAATATTTCATTTTGCGCAAGTCGATATTAGACCGTATTAGTCGAGACCGTATTTACTCCTCAGAGCGTTTACAATGGCGCATAGCCCGCTTTAACTGGGCTTTAGCCCGTAGTAGTTTAGAGTGTAGAGGCCTCCCAGTTGACCTCCAATTTCATGCCATATTTTAAAAGTTCCTGTGAGTGTTCGTACTTCGTACTTTTCTCTCGCTACTTCGTTCCATCCAGGTACGTGTGAGTAGTTGTCAAACTACGATTGTTCCCAAGCGTCAATAACTCTCCTTCCTTTAGTGCAGAAACGATATCATCATTAAAAGCAAACATCGCCTTCCTGTTAAATTTACATTTTGTGTTCTCGCATTTAATGGCAGACCATGGAACATGTATGTATATTCAATAGTAACTCCTCGCATTTGTCGGAGTAGCGAATACATTGATCCTGGGACAGAGTGGAGTAGTTAGTCCTATTGTGGAGTCCCGGATTTTTTGAGACACCAGTTGGAATCTCCGTTAACTCCGTAGGAACATTATGACGCATGGGTCTTTAATATTAAAGCTAAGGGGTAAATGGTCTGATATTATAGATAAATCCTATTCAATTTCTATCACTTTATTTCTAATTTAGCTGTATATTTTACTGTTAGTTACTGTTAATCGTGGTAATTGAACAGTAGTGGCGTATTCAAGTTTCGGTCAAGTAAAAGTGAAAGTAAATTTTCTTCGGCCGCTAGGCCAGGGATGACGCACAGAGTCTGACAACTTATTTCCAGTGCGGTCCCCCCAGAACTTTACTCCCCAGAGGAAACTCCAGTACCCATTTAGCTACCACTTAATGATGCAAGGCAGAGATGCGCCCTGGCTGGTCCCTTTAAAGCATTCGTGCCGAAACGAAAACTGCTCTGGCCCATGTGAGGATCGAACCCACGACCTACAGGAGATGTGAATTCAATGCAACCACTACACCAAGGTGGAACCTTAAGTGGTCAAGGAGGATAAACAATGAGGGTAACAATGTAAAAACTTTCAAAATGTCATTAAAAAACGCAAAAGTATAGTACGCATGAAAGTAGGAAATTTTTAAACAATGTTGAGATTTTGCACATCTAAATCCAACTTTTTTTTAACAATATGAATGGGAGAATCTTTTAGGTTCGTTAAGCCAAGGAATGCCAGTTCACCACCATGGGTGATCTTCCACAGTAAACCCATCTTCCCAATTTGCCTTGGTTCCCATTTATCGACCAGTTAAGGATTAAAGCCAGGCTGCAGTATTTACAGCACTGTGCCCAAATAGTGCTGACCAGCCCATCTAGGGATCGAACCAGTGCCTCCTGATTGGAATCCCAGGAATGTCACCACTAGAACAAGCTGCTACTTTTTTCAATATAATACTTGGATAAAACTAACTATTTTACATTACCGGTCGCGATCGGTTTATAACTGTGGCTACATCTCTGCGTAATATAATCTGTTGTAATATCTGTTGGAAAAAGCTTTAATGCTCAAAAATTTCGCCCCACTTTATGCCTGTAATTTCGCCCCCTAGAAATTGGCCCCCTGCCCACCACCCCACCCCCCCCCCCCCCCGTCCCGTACGCCTCTGGATGACACACACCGTACACAAGAATGCTTCATCGGGTTCACTGTGACAAGTGAACCAACCAGACATTATATATTATTACAGGTGTCTCTTTGGTCCCCCTCAATTTGACAATTTAACAGAGCCGCCTCCGCTTTGCAGGACATTGGTTTCGCCGTGAGGATCAGCCTGTGCACAATCTTGTGTTTTGGCACCCCCGTGGAGAAAATAAGCATGGTGGACAGTCCATGACTTCCTTAAGACGCCTCATCAAGTACACTGGCCTTGAAGATGCGGATAATTTCGCGATCCTCATAGGGGATAGGGAGTTGTGGCGGCGCAATTTTGTAGAGAATCTGACATATCATTATTAATGCACGCTGCATTAGAGCAAGTTAATTGTGGATAGCATGGTAGTGGCACAATTTGTTTTGTATCCAAAGGGTAAAGGAGGAGAAAGCATCTTTAGGACACTGGCCTTGAAGATGCGGATGATCTAGCAAATGTCATGGGTGATAGGGAGTTGTGACGGTGCAATTTTTCGTCGATAAGCTGGCACAGCATTCTTAAAAATCCAGCTGCAATGCAGCATGCCTATCCTAGTAGTAGACAAACAAACAACATTAACTTGGCAAATAACTAATATTATATTAACAAATTTCAAAATAAATATTAACAAATATTACATCCACTGTTGCTACTCCCTTAATTATACTCTTTATTGGTTTGGTATTATTCACTCACACCGCTGAGCGGAAATGTTGGAGTCCTCCTGAATAGATTGATTTCGACTGCGTTCAGGGCATGAATTTAAGTTCGTATTGTCTCATCGGGGGTTTCATGGACCCGACTAGTAGTGCGTGACCACATTTACGAGCCAAAGGGGTAGACTAGAATCGCTCAGTAGTTTTCTCGGCTGCCACCTGTGCGCACATCATAACATATTAATTATTAAAGTTTTTGCGAGTGGCGATCTGAACACACTTATCCATATTTATACCGAATGCAGTTTCAATATGGCTCTGCAGGTTTTCAGCGGTTTCACTAGGGTCAATGCGGGATGCAAACACTTGGTGAAAGCGCTTCACCCCTCGGAATGCAGTACCTGCACCTGTGCTACTGTACTACTGCACTACTGTTCTACTAGCCCTGCGGGCGGGTACAGTTGTTAAAAGACTTTGGAACTTAATTTCGTGCACTTTTTCGTGATAGATGCCGAAGGGGAACTTGCTGGAAATCCACAAGTCATTCATCCGACAACATATCGGATTCACGGGCCGAGGCAACGACTGTGCAGCTCCTAGGTCTGCTTTCAACCTCCGAAGCCCAAGAAGCAGTATGTTGAGACTCATCCAAATCGACTTAGGTGTTCCTGTCGATTCGATTGCAGCTCGAGTTGGTCCTGTAAGGAGAACTGGTACAAGTAGCTGTAGTAACACGATTCACAGAAGCAGTTGAAAGACTTGCCCATCTGGGCGTTAGAATCATGAAGAGAGGTTCGTTAATTATCGGTACCCACGGCAGAGTTGTAGACATGATTTTCTAGCGATGACAAACGCGATTTTAGATCTGAGACATCGGTAATTGTCACAGCCAATATCATGCTGTCGGGTAAAATTGGAGTAAGTAACACAAACACACAGTGGTGTTAGATCGTTTTCTGATAGCAGAAATATAGATATAACCTCCTTGTAGAGTTTTTCCGTCAAATTTGTAAATTAGTTCAAAGTTCAAGACGTTTTACCAACTTCAATATTTATGCAACATAGGACATTTTAACAAACTTATCAACTTATTACTCTATTAACCGGTACAATCACAGATGAAAATGGCCCCCTGCAAAATTTCCCGGGGGCATTTTTGGCCTAGCGCCATATGCCCCCCCCCCCCCCCCGCTCAAATTTAAGGTTTAAAGTAACTAACCAAAGCAAACCGAAACTTGTAACCAATTGAAGGAAAGAAGCTCAAAAGTTACAGTGTCTTTTTTAACCAAAACAATAAACGATTTCGTTAACAATACACGTCAAGGAGCAGGTTACAGGGACACGCTTTTCAAACCATAACAATCTCGTTAACAATACAGGGAAAGGGGTACGTTAGTGGTTACAGAGGCAAGCTCTTTTAACCAAAACCATAAACCATCTCGTTAACAATACATGGAAAGGAGCAGGCTACTGGGCCATGTGCTTTTCTATCAAATACTATAAAACCTCTCGGTTACAACGCATGGAAAGGGGCAGGTTACAGAGACAAGTTCTTCTAACCGAAGCAATAAACGATCTCGTAAACAATACACGGAAAGCAGCAGGTTAAGGGACAAGCTTTTCTAACCAAAACAATAAATGATACGTCAACAATACAGGGAAAGGGGCAGGTTAGTGGTTACAGAGGCAAGCTCTTTTAACCAAAAAAATAAACGATTTCTTTAACAAAACACGGAAAATAGCAGGTTCCAGGAACACACTTTTCTAACAGGGAACAGGGAAAGGGGCAGGTTACAGGGCCAGGCTTTTCTATCCAATACTATAAAACATCTAGGCTACAATGGAAAGCGGGAAGGATACAGAGGTCAATTTTTCTAACCAAAGCAATAAACCATTTCGATAACAATGCAAATTTAGGGAAAGGAACAGGTTACATGGACAGGCTTTTCTGACCATAACAATAAACGATTAAGTTATATGAATATGTGAAACAGGTTGCAGAGTAGGCCATTTAAAAGACATGCTACATACTATCAAAATTGTCAAAATTATGAAAATGTAATTATAGTTTATAAATTACCATATTAATTACATTACCGGTATATATGACATTTAGAATCAATACATATTGCAATACAGCAGTTGTAAGCCTATTTATTAATTATCTGGCACTCTGGTACAGGACTTCAAAACTGAAATAAAACTGGCAAAAAACTGTTAAAAAACCTCAAAAAAACTGACAGAAAATTAAAAAAAAAAATCGACAGGAGTGATTTATCAACAGAAAAGAGAAAAATAATTATGTTGTACATAGTGTTGTAGTTTGAAGTACGATTAATGTTTAATTTAATTTAATGATTGTTTAATTTAATGATTAATGTTGGGCATTATTGAAAAGGTGTAACATTTTTCACTTCAAAAAAATGTTTCAATTTTCCGATTTTTTTTGTGCTATTGTGTAAAGCATATATTAAATCACATATTTTGTTGCGTTTAAACTAACGTTATTGGATCCTTCAATAAATTTGATAAACTTTAAAAATGTGTCGTGCAACATGCCGCAAAAAAAATCTTAAGAAGTGCAAATTAACTTCCATTAAAATGCTTAATAATCGTCCTTTTTGTGTGCGGTTTTTTTGAAACCCCATGTTTTGAGTGGTAAGGAATCGATCTGCACTATCCATTCCTTGTGTATCCCGTTAGAAATAGGAGTTCTAGCACCCCCTGTTCGATTCTGTCCGTTACTTTCCGTGCGTTACTTTTTTTGTACAAAAGTTTATTTTTTTGATTCTTCCAATTGGATTAGTGACTTCAAACTTTTAAAAGTTCGGGTTTTGAGCATTTTGATCCCTCCCTATTTGGTTGTGTTATCATTTTCGGGTTTCTTTGTACCGAATTTGGACGTCAAAGTTATTCCATGCGTTACATATTGTCAGTTCCGTGCGTTACATACTTACATATTATCAATTCCGTGCGTTACTATTAAATTTCTTTTGACCCTCTTGGATGTAAATGAGGAATGATGACCAATGTAATATTGTACCGGCAGACCGGTATGACATACAGTATGACATGATTGTGTTGTGTATGTAGAGTAAGTCGACGCTTACAACATTCAAGCCTAGCCTTTTCATTATACACTGTACACTGTATTAGGTCCAGTCTATACCGGTACACTGACAATTAGTTAGAAAAGCTACTTAATACCTGCAGGCCAGCCTATCCAACTGGGACCAAAGGACTGTTTTTAGGGTAATCTAGGCCTAGGCTCATACTGGTACAGGTTGTACATGCCTACAAAAGTAGTATAGTATAGTGTAGGCGAACAAAAACAAAATGTAACTACTGAACTATGAGTATGACTATTATTGACTACTGGTCTGCTGGCAGCTGGTACTATTAGATTAGGCTAATGCCCCATAATGCAGTAATGTATTAAATTATTGTAATGTATTATGTATTCAAATTCAAGTTACCATATACTGATATACCATTCTCAGTTGTGTAATGAAGTACTGGTAGAGTGGTAGGTACGCTGCACCACTATCCCAGGCTATCATTTCTAAGTTAAATAGTAACCGTGTAATTCCATTTCGAACAATTCATTTCTGGAGTGATGGCTGTACTGCGCAGTTTAGATCACAGTATGCCTTTCATTTGTTCGAAACAAACTACTCAATGGCGGATGAGAAGTTTTGGAACTTCGGAGAAGCGCATCACTTCAAGGGACCGGATGATGGTGTGGGCGGTCTAGTGAAGCGAGCTGTTTACCGTCGACGCGTCGAGTGGTCAGTGATTTAGTTGTAATCGATAGTGCCAAACATTTTGCAAATTTTGCATCTAACTTAGAGAGCCTGAACATCGAAATAGAGTACCGGTATATTGATCGGGAAGCCGTCCGGGAGTTTCAGGAGAAGGTCGATTTCTCGTCTTGTCGCCCAATTCAGCAATTAAGAATACATTGAAAGTACATCAGGTTGTTTTCGCACCAAGTGAGATTATGTTTTATCAGTTTAGCCACTATAACAGCTCTGTTGTTGGTGGTAATAATGAGAAACCGATCGCCATCAAATCGATTTTAGTTAATGGTGAGGTGGATGTTAACTATATTGATGATAATGAATGTAATGAAACTGTGGTCGAATTTGATGAAACTGTTATTTGGAGTCCTGAGATTCCAAACGTTCTGAGATATCCTTTCCTGAAGGAAATTGTTCCAGGAAGATTTGCTTTGGTCGAATTTCAGCCAGAGGAGGGCCGAAAATTATATTGTGTTGGCAATATTGTATCTGCAGAGGATAAAGTAGATTCTCAGGACTTCACCTTGCGATTTCTGCGAAAACATATCACATTTCATGGGGAAATTGGTTTCACTTACCCAGCCGTTCCGGATGAGTATACTGAGAATTACAAATCAATTTCAGGTCTACTACCTTCTCCGCCTCCTTCACGACGAGGTGTGTACAAATTTGACGTCAACTTCTCTGATTTTAATTTGAAATAGGCCTTCAGTTAGTGTTTTTTGTTAATATGTTTGCATCCAGTATTTGTTAAAAAAAGTACGTCGTGTTATTTAGTTATATTTCAGTTGGTAACAGTTTATTAAAAGTAATAATTTTTTGATAATAACGAACCTATCCTATTATTAATTAATAATAACGAAACTGTCTATCAAATATCAAAATTTTGTTAGTCCGGCAAAAAAACTGAAATATGTCTAAAAAATTAAATTATATATTGGTTGCAGAATAATTGATTCAATCAATGAAGGTAACTTGGAAACATATGAAGGAAACATATGAACATATAAAATGAAGGAAACATAACTTGCTCTGTTAAACACTCGATACTATGAATGTTATACTGTATCATTAAGACTAATGAATGTATTTAATTTGTTTCTTTCTTTTAGACTGTCGCTACAGTCTACAGTATAGTCCAGCGCTCTTCCATAGCCTATAGGATTATTATGGTTTATTGTTAATTAACCATAAAGGCTTGCATACATACTGACTGTAGAAGCCCAGTGTAAACCATATCAGTTAATATATAACTTTACTACAGTAGTAATTATTCAGGGTACATTTTGAGGAGCAGTTTCGTTTAAATGGCTTTCTAATAGTTGAATGGGTGTCTGAAGAAATATATCATTTTATACTACATTAATTTTGTTAATTTATCCATCATATGGCACGTAATTAGTGCTGTCCATCATTTGATATTGAGAAATTTTGAACTCCAAATATTATCCGTGCGTTACTTTCCGTGCGTTACGGGAGCCACATTTAGTAAAATTGAAAGTTTTCCACTTTCTCTTTGACTTTGATCGTTAAAATTAATGGAGCAGTTAGATGGGTTATTGCTCTACCAGTACACAATTTTTAAACCAGTTTAGTAGGGGAACTCGAATGATATTGAGATTACCATTTTGGTCTATTTTTTTTGTCAAAGTTCAATCCGTGCGTTACCGAAACTAAATATTGAATTATTTCCATTAATATAATGTTAGGACTGAAAATAAAAATGAAAAATTAATTAGTTAGTGATATAGAATAATTTCATCAACTTGGTAATACAAAAATATCAATTTAAGCGAACAAAAACGAACAAAGGAGCGTTCATATTCCGTGCGTTACCAGAAATGACTTTTCAATAATGCCCTGTTGGATAGGAATGATGGTTCCTCATGGCATTTTCCTGAATGTATAATTCGATTGAATATTTTAGATAATCTCAGATAATACTAAACATTGTTACATTCCTCTCTCCGGAATCACTAAAGCCACTCAGTAAAAATACTGCCTATTTTTAGTAATGGATAGTTACTACCTGTTTGGACTGACCTTCAACTTCACAAACGTACTATCACTTATGTAATTAGTTTTATTCGACTTAGGACAACTTACCATTTACCACGCACCTTAAGTTAGGACGTTTTCCCATCCGTAGCCTTAACTTAGGACAACTGAAAATTTGCAAATAACTCCTATACACTGTTATTTTATGATCACTGATCGATCCTTTGGTAGAAAGGAGGGAAAGTCAATTTTATACCCGATTCACTCAAAACATTAATTTTGAGAAAATTTGAAGTTTTACCACCCGCCCCACGAAATTCACCTCTATCTTTCTGAAGAAAGTTAGTAAGTAGAGTACGAGCCGAAATTATGTCATTTAAAGAAAACTCACGCCATAGTTAATTGTGCTAACTATGTAGCAGTTTGGAAACTCCACGGAACAGGCGGTGCCACGTGAAGCATAGAAGTTCATTTATTAATTATAATAGGCCTAGTGCAGTCATCAATCAGTAGGCATTGTTGCAGTAGCAGGAGTAAGCAGTCAGTCTTGCTATTATATTCTGTATGCAGAACATTACTTACTTATCCTATCCGTTAGTAATGCATTTTTCTGGTTCTGTTAATGCTTTTGCCATTTTATTTTGAACTTGAATAATTTTATATCCTTAGGTTCCACCTTGGCGTACTGGTTTAGTCCTTGCCTTGAATTCATATCTCTGGTTCCAGAGGTCGCGGGTTCGATCCCCGTATGTTGGCCAGGGAAGTCGTTTAGTTTCGCCATTAATGCTTTAAAGGGATTAGTCAGGGCGCATATCTGCAGCATTTACGAATTTGTATCCTTAAATGGTAGCGAAATTCTGGGAGAACAGTCCTGGGGGGGGGGGGGGGGGGGCAACGGAAAATCGTCATAATTTAAGTGAAATCCTGGCTTAAGAGGTGATAAGAAAACGCTGTATTAAATAATACAGTACGAGTTAAATTTAATTAAAGGTATATTTAATGTGCATTCATTTTATTGGCCACTAAATCAATTTATTTTTCTACTAAATTAAATGTTTTTTTCACTAACTTTTTGCAACTAAAATTTATTCCTCATCTAAAAAAACTGAATTTCATTTATTGTCGTTCAATTTACCTCTTACACTTAACTTTTTCACATAAAAGTGTTGTAAAATGAAATCACCCCTGTTTTATTGATAGATAATTTAGTATAATTAATGTACCGGTGACAGGCGTATTAAATGAATTAAAACTTCAATTGAAAATCATTAAAAATCGATAAATAGTAATAAAAATAAATAAACATTAAATATATAAAAATCTTCTTTATTCCATATTTGTAGAGTCAGATTTATTATCAGGGTACCCGCCACCAGTGTTTTAAACTTGAAGGATCGACTATATAAAACAGCAGTAGAACTAGTACTGTACTGCAGCTATATGGGAGTCAATGCTGGTCTCTAACTGACGGCAACTCAAATTCAATGGATGTCACCTAGACAAGAATGATACGTCGGGTTCACTTTGTAAATTACAATACACACTTCTAATATTTAGACGACTTTATTTATTTGTATTCACAAATGAATTTAACAAACTGTTTTGGTTGTTAAGTAACACTTTTGGATCTTCAAACTCAGCAACATCTCCTTCATTCATAACTAATATTCGATCACTATTTATGATTGTATTAATACGATGGGCTATTGTTAAAACAGTTGAGTTAATTAAATTCTCAGTGATAGCTTTCTGAATAAGTTCCTCTGTAAACTGATCAATTGACGAAGTTGCCTCGTCAATTAGAATAACACGGCTGCCTCTTAGCATCGCTCTGGCCAAACAAACCAACTGCTTCTCCCCAACACTCAAATTATAGCCGCGACTTTCAACTTCAAATTCTAAGATATCGACTTTTTCATCACAAGGATGCTTTATTGATCCATAACCTGAATTGCCCTTTAGTCTTGCCTCCAATGATAATTTTAGTTGAACATTGTCTAATGCAGCTCTGATTGCTTCACTAGTATACTCATTAAAAGGGTCTAGATTGTAGCCTAAAGTTCCTTGAAATAGAACAGGATCTTGCGGAATAACGGCAACAGACCTTCGTAAATCGTGTAATCCTATTTTGGTTATGTCGACATCATCTATAGAGATAATTCCTTGCGATTCAACAAGGCGGAGTAAAACAGAAAACAGTGACGATTTTCCAGCCCCAGTTCGGCCAACAATTCCAATCTTCTCAAAAGGTTTGGATACAAAGTTGATTCCATGCAAAACCTCGTATTCACCATAAGAAAGTTTAACATTTTTGAATGAAACAACACCAGAGTTCGGCCAATATGTTGGCAGTTCCATATCAGCATGATGCCAAGTATCTTCTTGATTCAATTCAGAGTATTGGAGAAATCTTTCAACTGATGTAAAATTTATTTCAACTATAGCTGCTGCTTTTAATAAGAATATTAGATAATTTGATAATGAAAAAAGATATGATATTGATAAACACAGCACCTGTCTGGATACGAAACTGTCCATATACAAAGATACCACTAATACCAACATAGTAAATATTGTGTAAATAATGGTTACACACAAAGTCAGGAAGCAATACAAGGCATTAATCATAAACCATGCTTCTGTATGATTATCTAAATGATCAAAGAAACGTTTGGCATAAATATCCTGAACATTAAAAGCTCTAATAACATCCCTTCCCTCGATGGTATCTGATACATGCTGGTAAACTGGATTCCTTAACATACCTTCCAGGAATTTAACTTGTTTCAGGCTTTTCACTGCATAAATTCGGAGCCAGGTAACAACCACTAACATTGGAAGGGCAACAAGCAAAGTCCATGGATTTGTAATTCCACAAAATATGACAACGAGTAAAGTTCGGCAAAGAGAATGCATAACATCCGCAGATAAATCAGGGAGAAGGTTGTCCATTATTCCCAAGTCTTTTGAAAATCTATTTAATATTCCCCCCACTGCATTTTCCTCGAAAAATTTCATTGGCGCTCTCAACACACGCTTGAAAATTCGGCTGTGTAAATTCTGAGACGATGTCAGAAGAACTCCATAAAAGGTAAATATGTTAAATGTATAACAGAGCAAAAAGGTGAACACAAGGAAAGCATACAAGAGTATCATAGAATTCCAATTTCTGCGTCTAATAAATTGTGTAATGATATTTTGATCAGTTGCATTATTGTTTAGTTGTGATGATAATGAAGACTGCAATGCCCAAGTTGCCAACCAATAGTCTGTTAATGTAATGAGAACATATGTAAAAATGATTGTTAATACGAAAGTGAAAATTGGTGGAATAGTTATTCCAGCCTTAATGTACATTTGAAAATCCTTCCATGTATCTTTATTATCATGAGTAGAAAATTTATCTAATATTACATCAGCCCCAATATTATCTTGTAAAGATCCAGCATGGGAAACAGTCATATCTAAATGACTTTCAAAAGTTTTCAATGAATTCAAGTGATTTTTTTCCTTTAATTTCATGGGAACGACTACATCACCATTATAGAATGACACAATTTTTGAATTTTGAGGAATCATTTTCAAAAGATGAGTGGTCATAATGACAATGCCCGTAGATTGACAATGCCTTATGCAGTTATCAAACAATTTATTTGCAACACTGCTATCAACAGCCGCAATGGGATCATCCATGAGATATATATTGGCTTTGGAGTAAACGGCTCTTGCTAGAGAAATACGTGCCTTTTGACCTCCAGACAATGAGATACCTTTCTCTCCAACCAATGTATTATCACCTTCTGTAAAGAGCAAAAGATCCAGTGTCAAACAACACATATCAATAACTTCTTCATACCACCCTACTTCAAAAGAATGTCCCAGTAATATGTTTTCTCTTAATGTTCCTGAAAATATGAATGGGGTCTGTGATACATAAGCAAGTTTCCCACACTTGTTAATAAACCCTTTTTCTAAAGGCAACTCACCTAGCAAAGCTTGCAGTAATGTCGTCTTTCCAGAACCAACCGCCCCTATCACATATACTATCTCACCAAAATTAACTTGGATTGAAACATCATGTATAACATATCCATTGGTATTTGAGCGTCTTGTAGAAATATTTATTGCATTCAGATATATATCAGATGGGTGGGCTTTTTTTGATGATTTCAGATCATTGTTACATTCCGCAACGTTGTTAAGATTACAAGTAAAACCGACCAATTTATCTAATCTTTGTGTAACCGCATGTAATTCACCTAATTGACGCAGTGCGACACCAAAACTAGACACAGAGTTAATTAAGTTGGCTAGAATAATTGTTACACTAATAAGTATAATAATATCGAATTTATACCCAAGCGATGTATGAAGTACGAAAATGCAAAATAAAACTAAGGTGATGTAGGCAAAGTGTAATCCCGTGTAGAATGAATGACAATACATTATTTTACAGATTTGGGAGAATTCTTTGGTCCGTACTTCTTCTAAAACTTTCCCAAAAAGATCCTCCCATGCATAGGCTTTAACAGCTTTTATGCCAACCAAGATTTCACTTAGCAGTGTGATACGTCTGTCAGTTAACAATTCTGCCTTACTCCGTAGATTAGAAAACATCTTGGCGAGACTCAAACTCAAGGGAACTATCAAAATTACTAGGAACATCCCAAATATTCCAGAAAATTCCAAATAGTAATACATTAGAGGAACGCTGAGAACAATTACAACCGGTGCCGCAATTACATTTGTTCCGAGGATTGCAATGTCGTCAAATCTCCCAACATCTGATGACAATAAATTTGTGTAAAGTCCAATTGTGGTTTCTTGAATTTCCATGGTGTTTAATGTTAAGAGTTTTCTGTATATGAGACAACTACATCCAACTCTCAGTTTTGTACACAACAATGTAAAGTAAAATGTAGAATTAGTCATGACGATTGCTGATATAATTGATGCAATGGCAATTATTCCGCAATCTAGCAATGCCATATCCCGTGAAATGTTGGTATCCACTTTCAAGTAGTAGAGGATCAATCGTTCTAGGAGTATTACTCGAAGTACCATGACTACATCACTAAAAGCATGTAAGAAACCACAAAAAAGAAATTCCTTGTAATACGCTCTAGTTAATGTTGTGACAATGTTGCATTTATTCATTCTTATTGGTACATTGACTGTTTTGACCTGCAAAACAATAACAATAAAATCATCTAAATGCTGCTAGTCTCCATGATGTGAGTGAGAGTGTGAATGTAATAAAGTAAAGAAATAAATTACCAGTGTTTCTGAACTAGTCAGTGTGTGAATGTAAATAAAGTATGTAATAAATTACCCGTGTTTCTGGGATAGTTATAAAACCCGAAAATAAAGAAAAATACGAAAATATTAACGAAAATATCGAAATGATAAAACATTATAAGAAATCTCACTTTCCAGTGAGATCGGTATTATTCGAAGACACACGAATTTTGAATTAATAAAATCCGATAATTTCGCCCCATTTTCGACCCTAAAAGAAATTTAATACCAAATACTGTCTCTGATGATTGTTTGAACACCACAAGATGGCGTTCAAATTAGGACAGTACAGTCAGAGTGTAGGCCTACTGCAGTACTGCATTGCGACTGCTGTACTGCAGTCTGTAGTTACGTTTACGTTAACCTATTCACACCCACCGCGCCGCTCCACTTGCCTGCCATTTACTGTACACGTACAGTGTACACCTGTATCGCCAAAGTTCCGTACGCTGTAATGCGAATGCAGTGTTGGGTTAGGGTACCGGCTGACTGGACCGGTTCCTTCAATATTGCCTTGGCCCTTCAGGCTTTACCATGCTTGCAATACACCAGTACACTGATCTGGTGATGTTGAATTGATTCATCCAAGCCGCCATTGGTCAACACCCAACAACCAACCAGCACACAGCATTGTTCTGAAGATGGAAGATGTAAGATTGTGTTAGGCCTTTTTTGTACTGTACCGGCGGTATGTCAGTGTCAGTTTTGAGGTGAGTCTGGCCCTACGGTACTTAGACTTGTGATTTGATAATTATGTACTGTCTTTGATATTGGAAATTGTCGACTGTAATATGATTGATTTTTACCGAGAGACTGTGCTACGAATTATCAGCTCAGAAGGTATGTTATTTTAGAGTGCAATTTGATGAACCTTTTTAGATTAATGACAAGAATAAGGACACCAACATTCGCATTTTTAAACATCCAACCCCTCTCGCGTCATACATCCCGAAAATTGTCAAACCGTCTGGTCCATCTCGCTCTCGATGTGTCACAAAGTCGTTGACCTAGCTCGGAACAAGTATTTGGTATTAAATTACTTTTAAGGTCGAAAATGGGGCGAAATTATCGGATTTTATTGATTAAAAAAAAAATAAGTGTGCCTTCTAATAATACCTACCTTACTGGAAAGCGAGATTGTTTGATAATTTCGATATTTTGTTGATAATTTCGTCTTTTTCGTTATTTTCGGGTTTTATTACTATCCGTGTTTCTTAACCCACGGGCGCCCATGGGATTTGAGCCACACGGAGTACCATTGGGGTCACATTAGACCCCAGTACTAAAATAGTAGTTTCTTGTGGGCCTGAATGGAAATATGTAGTAATAACGGACCGAATCTCTATTGGAGCCACCAAACTAAGTAATTTTAGCTCAGACCTGTATATTTTCAACTTGTCTGACTGTCTGACTTTTATATCAAATAAAATTTAATATATTTAATTTTTGGGAAATTTTCACTTAAAATCCGGAATCCGCTCTTTTAATTTACAAAATAACAACTAATAGACACATAATATCCACTAATAGAACTAATGATACTACTAATATAACCTAACTAACTATAACCTAATATAATCTAACTACTACAGTAATAGAAATAATTTTTTTATTAAACGTAATTTTCCCGTCTTTGGAAACATAATTTGATTTCTTCTTCTTTGGATTAGCCTCAGTTGGAGCAGCAACTTCACTACTCTCTGCATCAGTAGTCAGAGTCATGACTTCTTCCTCGTCTTCGCTGCAAACTTCCTCGTCTTCGCTGCAACTTCCTCGTCTTCGCTGCAAACTTCTTCGGTAGAGATATCAGACCCGTTATCACTAGCCTCTACATCATCTTCACTTTGATCAGCAATGGACTCCCTCCAAAAATCGAGGATCATAGAACGAATCGACCCGTTTCATCCGATCTCTGCGGGGTTAAGTTTTCCGTTCTCCATGCTCCATCATTGCGTGATGGTGGGGTACCGCTTGTACCGGTGGTACTGGTACCGGAACAGTACCGGAACGGTACTGTATTACAGTACTGTATTACTGTACCGTACACAATGTACAACAGTAGGCATATTGCGTAGAGTATTTATACAGTAGGTTTATTCATAGGAATACGTAGTGGAACTGAAATGAAACTAAAAACGATGATCTAAAATTTACTATGCACTTGAGAGTTAGAGAGACGTATCCTTACATTACAGGTAATTGCCAAGAGAGCGGAGCCTTATGCTCGCTCCCGGTGTTTCAATGTCACATTCACTGGTCTCTTTTACTTATCATGAATGTAAACTGAAATTAAATTCCACTTAGGTGTTTCTTTTCGAGATTAAATGCATAAAAAACCATTGGGGTCGTATTGACCCCAATGGTCATTGGCGTGGCCAAGGTAATTAAATTCAAATTAAAAGCGTAAATTAAATTTTTGGTGTGCGAAGTTATATGGGTCGTGTAGAGCACACAAAAATTGAGGAATTCATGGAATTTCAGCTCCTGAACATTAATTGGACTGAAATGACAATGTGTCCTTGGGGTCTTAAAAGACCCCATGGGAGTCCTTGGGTTTTAACGAGTAAGTGTGTGATTGCTACATCCAGATCAGAGTGTGAAAGTGTTAAAATACATCTAACGCTGTGCAAGTATGATATGCTACACCCAGAATGTGAAAATGTTATCCACAATTAATGGCAAGGCTCTTAAGAAAACGAGCGATGTGTGTCTCATCTCGTCAGGTAATGGAATGTTGAAGTAGTTCAGTATCAGGTTTCTCTTTGTTTTAAATGTGGTGCCGCTCATATCAAACACTTCAGATATGAAGCTGGCATCCGAGATTGTTTTTGGGGAAGATTTGGTGGTATGAAAACACCCTAACAGGTTCGTAATGTCGTGTCTGTAGAAGATGAGCGACATCAGTTGTGGTACACTGTAACTTTTCCTGGTCCTACTGTACAATATGGAACAATCTACTCCTCAACCTACGCCTACATTAAATGCCTTCAAGACGGGTATCAAATCACATCTTTTTAAACAGGAATATGTCATCTAACTCATAGAGAACCATTTCCGTTTTTTATTTAGCGTTGTCTTTGTTTTTATTTCAGACACCTCTTAAAGGTCTTGAGGCACCTCTTAAATGACACTGGCCTTGACGATACGGATAATCTCGTGAAAGTCATTGGGGATAGGGAGTTGTGGCGGTGCAATTTTTTTGATAAGCCGGAATATCATTCTTATTGCACGATGTGGTGTGGCATTGGGGTATGCCAAATGTGGGTTGCATGGTGGTGGCAAAATGTTTTTGTTAAGCCAGCATTGCGTCTCATTGTGCAGTTTCAATGCAGCAGGCCAATTATAGTAGTAGTATTATTTATATATCAGTCCCCTCTACAGTTTTTCCAGATGGAGCTGGGTCTCTTTAGGGAAAATTTACGGATACAACTCTGCTCGTTCCTTTAAAGCATTCATACCGAAATTAAAACTTCACTGGCCCCCTATTTGTGGGGCTCTAACACGCTACTTCTGGAACCAATGAAGCGAATTCAAGGCAAAGGATTGAAGCGCTCCTACAAAAAGAAATTTGGCATGACTTTCGGAAATAACATATATGTGGTTGTTAATTTTAAACCCAGATGAGGGGGGGGGGGGGTGGTAGTGGCAATTAAAAATTGATCACCTCTCCTAGGAAAAATCGACGCAACAGCTGCTTACTCTCTAAAATAAAACTTTAACCTTTTTTATTGAGTTTAGTTTTTTGTTTTGATTATAATTATGTGCCACTGTAACCTGCTCTTTTCCCCTAATTGATAATTTAACATTGATACAATATTAATTCACCGATATAAAATTTGCGTCAAGTTTTTTCTCCTCTGTATCATTAAACTATAGAAATTCCCAATGGATTTCCAACATTTATCTACCCTTACTCAGGCAGTCCAAGTAAATTTGTTATCATATTATACACATTAAGTTGGGCTACTTCCCTTTGAATTTTGCAGAATCTTTTTTCGTAATCATCTTCAGTCTGCTTAGTAGAGTAGTCTAGACAATAGTGCCTGTCATCATGTGAACATCATAGTGCACTTGAAAGGAAGCATAGCTTTGTTCTTTCTGTCTATTAAGACGTAGTCATGATGCCATCATGTGTTCTCCTGGCATACATTTCACAAATATACCACTATAATTTTGCGTCAAAGGTAAGGGATTTTGTAAAATAATATAGGGTTGAGCTGGGCGTGGTCAAACCGTAGAAGCCGCTTTCATTAAGAATGATATGCCGCCTTATCGACAAAATGATGCCGCCATAACTCCCTATCCCCAATAGCTTTCGCGAGATTATCGGCATCTTCAAGGCTAGTGTCCTTTAAGTGTCCTTTAAGAGGCGTCAATAAAGTCATTGACTCTGTCCACTATGAATATTCTCTCCATGAGTCGGTCAAAGCACAAGATTGTACATGAACTGGTCCTCACGGCGAGAGCAGTATGTGATGCTGAGGGGGCTCGGGTCAACAATCAAACTTGAGGGGAAAATGGAGTTTGGGTGGAGATATGTGCATTGTACTTTGTGTATTTGCTATCTAGAGATGTGGTGTTCTCAGCAGTTAGAGCCCAACATGGACTCCCTTCTCCCATCAACAGTCCAACTTGACGTGACTACTGGGCCCGGCAAATATGAAAACGGGAGGTCCATAAAGGTGTAACCTCGATGGACATACTTTTGTACACTCGTACAGTATACGTACCTTGTTCTTCAAACATCTCAATATTTTATTGTAATTGTATTCCGCTCCCATATTCTCTGGAAGAGGACTATAGAAATCCTCAGTGACAATATCTCGTGTTGTTGGGATGCGAAGGAAAGGGATTATATATAACATCAGACAGCGCATCAGAGGATTCGTCTCTAAGTAAGGGTTGGATCTCTTCTTTGTTTTATCCTTTATCGCCATTGCTTCAACCCACTAAATTCCCACTTGAAGTTCATAAGCCACACAAGACAGACACATAGACAGATAGATAGACATATATAATCAACATAAATAAAGTTGTTTTTATGTTTCTTTATTTATGTATCTACTATAACAATTTGTACAATCACAGTAATATCTTTTTGATGAAACCCAGCCCCACCTCGCATGCAGCATGTAGGATCAATCTTAGGTAATGCGCCTAATAGTAAACTGCGCCTCTTATGTAGATCGTATTCATAATTAAATACGAAAACATTTCTTAAAAATCGCTACTCTAGTAACGCTTAGG
This sequence comes from Nemertoderma westbladi, assembly GCA_032718475.1. Taxonomy (NCBI): domain Eukaryota; kingdom Metazoa; phylum Xenacoelomorpha; order Nemertodermatida; family Nemertodermatidae; genus Nemertoderma; species Nemertoderma westbladi. The sequence goes on along the minus strand of JAUCBJ010006170.1, from coordinate 16,732 downwards.
TATATACCAAAGACTGTATCATTGCTATGTGCATGTGTACCTATTCTTTTGTTGTAGTATATTTATTTTCATGTATTGTGTTTTACAGTGACTTGAGGAAATAAATCAATTCAAAATAAATTTGCACAATAAGTGTACAGAAAACAAAGTTGTATAGATGTGTAATCTTTACTAACACAAATATTCAGATTAAGCCTTAATATAAAATAAAATTATGTTAAGTTGATTAATAAAATAATTCATAAGATGCAGAAATCACGTTCACCATATGCTTCACCATCAGTAGCATCTCCCTTCTACTTTAGGCGAATTTACTTCGGTAAAGCACTAAGAAGCATATGAACCTAAATTTAATGAAGGTGAAATTTGACAGGTTTGATATCTTCGCCATCTGCTTGAAACAAATGATAAATGAATGACATCAGAGTTAGCACAGGACTAGTTTCAGCAAGGCATTTGTCAGCTCTATAGCCAGGAAACAGTATTCATCGCGACCGTTTATTGTAGACCTGGCCAATATTATAAAGTTTACGCTGCATCGATCATATAAAAGACTTTCAAGTAATTCAATCACAACTGACTGCCTGCAACGTTCAGTAGTTTTTCATCAGCAGTCGTTAATTAAAGTTTAAGTTTTTACAGTTTTTGTAAATAATAATAAATTAATTGTTTTTGGGTGGAGTGAATGGCGGTGTGTGAAGGAATTAGTACATGCAATATAATAGTATGATAACGCTCTTCATAGCGCGGGGTAGCTCAGTTGGTTGAGCGCCGGGCCTGCAATCTATTGGTTGTAGGTTCAGCCCCGCCAGGGTCCACTCAGCCTTTCATCCACTGGGGTCGATGAAATGAGTACCAGTTAAATAACTGGGAGCAAATCTTGGGATAGGAGTAGCGCCCACCCCTACCCTCGGGTAGCAGCTATCGAAAGAGGAGCCTTCGGGTCGCCTCCGGCTTCGGCCGACTGTTTGCTTGTTTTTTGCTTCATAGCGAACAAAAGATACTATAGATTGATACTCGAACCCGGTACCTACCTAGTGTCAATTATGACAATGCCGATTATCGAAAATATGAAAATCGCAAAATAGTATTAAAATCGTGATGAAATGCTGAATTATACCATTATTGTCCCGGTCTGCATTAATTATCATCTTGCATTTGATTCATTAATAATTTCATAGAAAATTATGAGAATATTGTTAGATACCATGTTACACAGTTTTATTTAATGGCATTTAATAAAGCAAATATTTTATAATTGAACTAAACAATAACGAATAGGGCTCCATAATTAACATGCACCCTGTTTATCGAGATGCAGGTGTTATTACATATTATTAACACGGACTTTTCAAATTTTAGGAACTCTAGTACTGCAGCAACAAGGAATACGCCTAAACCAATTTCTTGACAAGCAGTTTGTCTTTGAAGGACCTTTGTTATAAGCATCTTCACCTTCAACTTTCAAATTATTTTAGCAATTACCTTTATGATTGAGTGTGGGTCGATGGGACTTCCTAACATTCCTTTTCAAGGATTTTTGTTACAATGTTAGATGATGCAACATGTTACAACGTGTTGCGCTCACAAACATTCACGACTGACTGTTGACAAAGAAATGCGTAATGGCTAAACCGTTATTTGGGCCCTTTTCTAGCAAATTCCAGGGCCGACATTCTAATCAAACTGGGAACGCCATTGTCACTGACCAACCTACTGTACGTCACATGGAAGGGAAGGCCCACACTAAGATAGTCTTTTGACCACTCACACAGTAAGAGGCCCATAATTAATTACGACCGTTTCTTATTCAATGACAAGTTTTAAACTCCATTGAAACCGGGAAGAAATATTGTCCCTTGTCAACACGTACCGACATGTCAAGCACTACACTGTGCCGCTATTTGTTTGACTGATTGAATGAGTTTCACTACCGCCGTTTGACTTAAAATAGAGCTGTCGTGTTAGCAATGTATTGCATTTATGAAATTTTTTGGATTGAATTGTTTCTGTTTAACAGAAACTTTATTAGCGATTATTTTCTAAAAGGTTGAATAGGTGAGTTATTTATCATCATATTTATATTTAATTACATAAGCATATTACTACTACTACTATTATCGGCCTGCTGAATTGAAACCGCACTTTTGCCACCACCATGCAATCCACAATTGGCAAGCCCAATGCAGCGTGCATTAAGAATGCTATGCCGGCTTATCAACAAAGTTGCACCGCCAAATCTCCCTATCCCCCATGACTTTCGCGAGATTATCCGCATCTTCAAGGCCAGTGTCCTATAATAATAATAATAATAATAAATAATAATAATATATTTATTTATCAGCGCCTATTCAAATTAATTAAAAAGTGCTCTAGGCGCACTAGCTAAATAGTAAAACCAGTAGTAAGTAATTAAAAGATCAGTTATATACACGGCTAAAATAATGAGTCTTGAGACAACGCATGACTCCAGAGACCCACAAGATTTAACCAAATCTGGGAGTGCGTTCCATATCATCGGAGCTGCAACCGAAAATGATCGACGTCCATAATGTTCAAGTCGGTACCTAGGTTGTACCAGGTTGTTTTGGTAAGCAGAACGAAGATCTCGTGCCGGTTGGTAAACTGAAATCAACTCTGATAGGTAGTTAGGAGCTGTCCCGTTCAGGCATTTATATGTAATAACAGCAATCTTATAATCGATTCGCCGAATAACGGGGAACACGTGAAGGTCTCGTAGTACAGTATGGGGGAAATATGATCATACTTCCTAACTCCACAAAGTAATCGCGCTGCACAATTCTGTACGTACTGCAGCCTCATAATTAGATGCTGATTTATTTGTTATTTATTATTTTGGAGGCGTCTCACGAAAGTGTCCACCGTCCACCATGCTTATTTTCTCAATGGGTCTGCCAAAGCACAAGATTGTGCACAGGCTGATCCTCACGGCGAAAACAATGTTCTGCAAAGCGGAGGCGGCTTTGTTCTAGTTTCAAGCTTGGGGAACCAATGAGACACCTCCAATATTATTTAGTGTCTGGTTGGAGATGTGTGTATTGTACTTGACACATTGATCCCGGCGTAGATAAACATACCCAACATCGTATCCTGAAATAACAATTTGTATTCCTTGTGGGGAAATTTATATTTGCATTATGTATGCATGTATGTATATCCCTAAATACAGCGTTGAAATGTCCTGGCGCGCATGTCAGCTCCATCAACGAATCCCTGGGTGCGCCTTGATCGCCGTCCGCCAGGAAGGCACAGTGAACTCTTCTGGAGGAGTGCGAACTTCAGACACCGACAGACTCCTCCCAAAACTCTGTTCCACCCCTCTCCCACATCCCTTAGTATTTAGCCACGACGGCCTCGAACGCTACTCTCACTTCAATTCCTGCATTGTCTAATAAATAGCCCCGGATCAGGGTCACTTTCCAATTGACCTATAAAAGTCCCACCATGGATTCGAGTAGGTCCACTGATACCTCTCTGACCTCGTTGAATCACTATGTGAGGATCCCACCATGGATTCGAGTAGGTCCACTAATTAACCTCCCTGACCTCGTTGTATCGCTATGTGAGGATCCCACCATGGATTCGAGTAGGTCCACTAATTAACCTCTCTGACCTCGTTGTATCGCTAAGTGAGGATCCCACCATGGATTCGAGTAGGTCCACTGATACCTCTCTGACCTCGTTGAATCACTATGTGAGGATCCCACCATGGATTCGAGTAGGTCCACTAATTAACCTCCCTGACCTCGTTGTATCGCTATGTGAGGATCCCACCATGGATTCGAGTAGGTCCACTGATTAACCTCCCTAACCTCGTTGAATCACTATGTGAGGATCCCACCATGGATTCGAGTAGGTCCACTGATTAACCTCCCTAACCTCGTTGAATCACTATGTGAGGATCCCACCATGGATTCGAGTAGGTCCACTAATTAACCTCCCTGACATCGTTGTATCGCTATGTGAGGATCCCACCATGGATTCGAGTAGGTCCACTAATTAACCTCCCTGACCTCGTTGAATCACCATGTGAGGATCCCACCATGGATTCGAGTAGGTCCACTAATTAACCTCCCTGACCTCGTTGTATCGCTATGTGAGGATCCCACCATGGATTCGAGTAGGTCCACTGATTAACCTCTCTGACCTCGTTGAATCACTATGTGAGGATCCCACCATGGATTCGAGTAGGTCCACTAATTAACCTCTCCGACCTCGTTGAATCACTATGTGAGGATCCCACCATGGATTCGAGTAGGTCCACTAATTAACCTCTCTGACCTCGTTGTATCGCTATGTGAGGATCCCACCTTGGATTCGAGTAGGTCCACTAATTAACCTCTCTGACCTCGTTGTATCGCTATGTGAGGATCCCACCATGGATTCGAGTAGGTCCACTAATTAACCTCCCTGACCTCGTTGTATCGCTATGTGAGGATCCCACCATGGATTCGAGTAGGTCCACTGATACCTCTCTGACCTCGTTGTATCGCTATGTGAGGATCCCACCATGGATTCGAGTAGGTCCACTAATTAACCTCCCTGACCTCGTTGTATCGCTATGTGAGGATCCCACCATGGATTCGAGTAGGTCCACTAATAAACCTCCCTGACCTCGTTGTATCGCTATGTGAGGATCCCACCATGGATTCGAGTAGGTCCACTGATTAACCTCTCTGACCTCGTTGAATCACTATGTGAGGATCCCACCATGGATTCGAGTAGGTCCACTAATTAACCTCTCTGACCTCGTTGTATCGCTATGTGAGGATCCCACCATGGATTCGAGTAGGTCCACTAATTAACCTCTCTGACCTCGTTGTATCGCTATGTGAGGATCCCACCATGGATTCGAGTAGGTCCACTAATTAACCTCCCTGACCTCGTTGTATCGCTATGTGAGGATCCCACCATGGATTCGAGTAGGTCCACTAATTAACCTCCCTGACCTCGTTGAATCACTATGTGAGGATCCCACCATGGATTCGAGTAGGTCCACTGATACCTCTCTGACCTCGTTGTATCGCTATGTGAGGATCCCACCATGGATTCGAGTAGGTCCACTAATAAACCTCCCTGACCTCGTTGAATCACTATGTGAGGATCCCACCATGGATTCGAGTAGGTCCACTAATTAACCTCCCTGACCTCGTTGTATCGCTATGTGAGGATCCCACCATGGATTCGAGTAGGTCCACTAATAAACCTCTCTGACCTCGTTGAATCACTATGTGAGGATCCCACCATGGATTCGAGTAGGTCCACTAATTAACCTCCCTGACCTCGTTGTATCGCTATGTGAGGATCCCACCATGGAGGCGAGTAGGTCCACTAATTAACCTCCCTGACCTCGTTGAATCACTATGTGAAGGTCCCACCATGGAGGCGAGTAGGTCCACTAATTAACCTCCCTGACCTCGTTGAATCACTATGTGAGGATCCCACCATGGATTCGAGTAGGTCCACTAATTAACCTCCCTGACCTCGTTGTATCGCTATGTGAGGATCCCACCATGGATTCGAGTAGGTCCACTAATTAACCTCCCTGACCTCGTTGAATCACTATGTGAGGATCCCACCATGGGTTCGAGTAGGTCCACTAATTAACCTCCCTGACCTCGTTGTATCGCTATGTGAGGATCCCACCATGGATTCGAGTAGGTCCACTAATTAACCTCCCTGACCTCGTTGAATCACTATGTGAGGATCCCACCATGGATTCGAGTAGGTCCACTAATTAACCTCCCTGACCTCGTTGAATCACTATGTGAGGATCCCACCATGGATTCGAGTAGGTCCACTAATTAACCTCCCTGACCTCGTTGTATCGCTATGTGAGGATCCCACCATGGATTCGAGTAGGTCCACTAATTAACCTCCCTGACCTCGTTGTATCGCTATGTGAGGATCCCACCATGGATTCGAGTAGGTCCACTAATAAACCTCCCTGACCTCGTTGAATCACTATGTGAGGATCCCACCATGGATTCGAGTAGGTCCACTGGTACCTCTCTGACCTCGTTGAATCACTATGTGAGGATCCCACCATGGATTCGAGTAGGTCCACTGGTACCTCTCTGACCTCGTTGAATCACTATGTGAGGATCCCACCATGGATTCGAGTAGGTCCACTAATTAACCTCCCTGACCTCGTTGTATCGCTATGTGAGGATCCCACCATGGATTCGAGTAGGTCCACTGATACCTCTCTGACCTGGTTGAATCACTATGTGAGGATCCCACCATGGATTCGAGTAGGTCCACTAATTAACCTCCCTGACCTCGTTGTATCGCTATGTGAGGATCCCACCATGGATTCGAGTAGGTCCACTAATTAACCTCCCTGACCTCGTTGTATCGCTATGTGAGGATCCCACCATGGATTCGAGTAGGTCCACTAATTAGCCTCTCTGACCTCGTTGTATCGCTATGTGAGGATCCCACCATGGATTCGAGTAGGTCCACTGATACCTCTCTGACCTCGTTGTATCGCTATGTGAGGATCCCACCATGGATTCGAGTAGGTCCACTAATTAACCTCCCTGACCTCGTTGTATCGCTATGTGAGGATCCCACCATGGATTCGAGTAGGTCCACTGATACCTCTCTGACCTCGTTGAATCACTATGTGAGGATCCCACCATGGATTCGAGTAGGTCCACTAATTAACCTCCCTGACCTCGTTGTATCGCTATGTGAGGATCCCACCATGGATTCGAGTAGGTCCACTAATTAACCTCCCTGACCTCGTTGTATCGCTATGTGAGGATCCCACCATGGATTCGAGTAGGTCCACTAATTAACCTCCCTGACCTCGTTGAATCACTATGTGAGGATCCCACCATGGATTCGAGTAGGTCCACTGATACCTCTCTGACCTCGTTGTATCGCTATGTGAGGATCCCACCATGGATTCGAGTAGGTCCACTAATTAACCTCCCTGACCTCGTTGAATCACTATGTGAGGATCCCACCATGGATTCGAGTAGGTCCACTAATTAACCTCCCTGACCTCGTTGTATCGCTATGTGAGGATCCCACCATGGATTCGAGTAGGTCCACTAATAACCTCTCTGACCTCGTTGAATCACTATGTGAGGATCCCACCATGGATTCGAGTAGGTCCACTAATTAACCTCCCTGACCTCGTTGTATCGCTATGTGAGGATCCCACCATGGATTCGAGTAGGTCCACTAATTAACCTCCCTGACCTCGTTGAATCACTATGTGAGGATCCCACCATGGATTCGAGTAGGTCCACTAATTAACCTCCCTGACCTCGTTGAATCACTATGTGAGGATCCCACCATGGATTCGAGTAGGTCCACTAATTAACCTCCCTGACCTCGTTGTATCGCTATGTGAGGATCCCACCATGGATTCGAGTAGGTCCACTAATTAACCTCCCTGACCTCGTTGAATCACTATGTGAGGATCCCACCATGGATTCGAGTAGGTCCACTAATTAACCTCCCTGACCTCGTTGTATCGCTATGTGAGGATCCCACCATGGATTCGAGTAGGTCCACTAATTAACCTCCCTGACCTCGTTGAATCACTATGTGAGGATCCCACCATGGATTCGAGTAGGTCCACTAATTAACCTCCCTGACCTCGTTGAATCACTATGTGAGGATCCCACCATGGATTCGAGTAGGTCCACTAATTAACCTCCCTGACCTCGTTGTATCGCTATGTGAGGATCCCACCATGGATTCGAGTAGGTCCACTAATTAACCTCCCTGACCTCGTTGTATCGCTATGTGAGGATCCCACCATGGATTCGAGTAGGTCCACTAATTAACCTCCCTGACCTCGTTGAATCACTATGTGAGGATCCCACCATGGATTCGAGTAGGTCCACTGATTACCTCTCTGACCTCGTTGAATCACTATGTGAGGATCCCACCATGGATTCGAGTAGGTCCACTAATTAACCTCTCTGACCTCGTTGAATCACTATGTGAGGATCCCACCATGGATTCGAGTAGGTCCACTAATTAACCTCCCTGACCTCGTTGTATCGCTATGTGAGGATCCCACCATGGATTCGAGTAGGTCCACTGATAACCTCTCTGACCTCGTTGAATCACTATGTGAGGATCCCACCATGGATTCGAGTAGGTCCACTGATACCTCTCTGACCTCGTTGAATCACTATGTGAGGATCCCACCATGGATTCGAGTAGGTCCACTGATACCTCTCTGACCTCGTTGAATCACTATGTGAGGATCCCACCATGGATTCGAGTAGGTCCACTAATTAACCTCCCTGACCTCGTTGAATCGCTATGTGAGGATCCCACCATGGATTCGAGTAGGTCCACTGATAACCTCTCTGACCTCGTTGAATCACTATGTGAGGATCCCACCATGGATTCGAGTAGGTCCACTGATAACCTCTCTGACCTCGTTGAATCACTATGTGAGGATCCCACCATGGATTCGAGTAGGTCCACTGAGTACCTCTCTGACCTCGTTGAATCACTATGTGAGGATCCCACCATGGATTCGAGTAGGTCCACTAGGTACCTCTCTGACCTCGTTGAATCACTATGTGAGGATCCCACCATGGATTCGAGTAGGTCCACTAATTAACCTCTCTGACCTCGTTGAATCACTATGTGAGGATCCCACCATGGATTCGAGTAGGTCCACTAATTAACCTCCCTGACCTCGTTGTATCGCTATGTGAGGATCCCACCATGGATTCGAGTAGGTCCACTGATACCTCTCTGACCTGGTTGAATCACTATGTGAGGATCCCACCATGGATTCGAGTAGGTCCACTAATTAACCTCCCTGACCTCGTTGTATCGCTATGTGAGGATCCCACCATGGATTCGAGTAGGTCCACTAATTAACCTCCCTGACCTCGTTGTATCGCTATGTGAGGATCCCACCATGGATTCGAGTAGGTCCACTAATTAACCTCTCTGACCTCGTTGTATCGCTATGTGAGGATCCCACCATGGATTCGAGTAGGTCCACTAATTAACCTCCCTGACCTCGTTGTATCGCTATGTGAGGATCCCACCATGGATTCGAGTAGGTCCACTAATTAACCTCCCTGACCTCGTTGTATCGCTATGTGAGGATCCCACCATGGATTCGAGTAGGTCCACTAATTAACCTCCCTGACCTCGTTGAATCACTATGTGAGGATCCCACCATGGATTCGAGTAGGTCCACTAATTAACCTCTCCTGACCTCGTTGAATCACTATGTGAGGATCCCACCATGGATTCGAGTAGGTCCACTAATAAACCTCTCTGACCTCGTTGTATCACTATGTGAGGATCCCACCATGGATTCGAGTAGGTCCACTAATTAACCTCCCTGACCTCGTTGAATCACTATGTGAGGATCCCACCATGGAGTCGAGTAGGTCCACTGATACCTCTCTGACCTCGTTGAATCACTATGTGAGGATCCCACCATGGATTCGAGTAGGTCCACTAATTAACCTCCCTGACCTCGTTGAATCACTATGTGAGGATCCCACCATGGATTCGAGTAGGTCCACTAATTAACCTCCCTGACCTCGTTGTATCACTATGTGAGGATCCCACCATGGATTCGAGTAGGTCCACTAATTAACCTCTCTGACCTCGTTGTATCGCTATGTGAGGATCCCACCATGGAGGCGAGTAGGTCCACTAATAAACCTCCCTGACCTCGTTGTATCACTATGTGAGGATCCCACCATGGATTCGAGTAGGTCCACTAATTAACCTCCCTGACCTCGTTGAATCACTATGTGAGGATCCCACCATGGAGGCGAGTAGGTCCACTAATTAACCTCCCTGACCTCGTTGTATCACTATGTGAGGATCCCACCATGGATTCGAGTAGGTCCACTAATTAACCTCCCTGACCTCGTTGAATCACTATGTGAGGATCCCACCATGGAGGCGAGTAGGTCCACTAATTAACCTCCCTGACCTCGTTGAATCACTATGTGAGGATCCCACCATGGAGGCGAGTAGGTCCACTAATAAACCTCCCTGACCTCGTTGTATCACTATGTGAGGATCCCACCATGGATTCGAGTAGGTCCACTAATTAACCTCTCTGACCTCGTTGTATCACTATGTGAGGATCCCACCATGGATTCGAGTAGGTCCACTGATACCTCTCTGACCTCGTTGAATCACTATGTGAGGATCCCACCATGGATTCGAGTAGGTCCACTAATTAACCTCCCTGACCTCGTTGTATCGCTATGTGAGGATCCCACCATGGAGGCGAGTAGGACTAATTAACCTCCCTGACCTCGTTGAATCACTATGTGAGGATCTGAAGATGAATGATTGAAGGCCAGAACTTGTTAGGTTTATAGGGGCCTAATGAATTTTTTCGGAATACATTTTCGAGTCCGTTTAAATCACACTTCTTATGTCTGATAATTTTGACTTCTTTTGTCCGTTTTTAGTTTTATTATTAGTTTTTTTTTAATTATTTTTTTAATTAAATTTTTAAACAGTTAAGATTGGTAGTAAACCATTCAATGAGGAGACAGATTTTCCGTGAATTTTGATTGATTCGAAAGCCCACCCCCCCCCCCCCCCTTTCTATCAATAGAGTTTGTTTTGTTTCAGAGATGGTGTTGGCGAACACACTAGAAGTTGTAAAATTTCACATGTTTACATTTTGTTTTGAACATAAATCTTAGAGTAATACAGTATTAGTATGCAATGCAAAGGTAGTCTTCTTATTCTGACCCCTTCAATGGAGCCAACACCACCGCACCCGTACCCCGAGTTTGGATCTGCCAACACCGCACCCGTACCCCGAGTTTGCGTCTGTCCAAACGTAACTTCAGGAGGTTGTTGCGTCGCAAGGTTATCCATTCCGGTTTCTATGCGATGGAGAATAAATTCTGGTTGGGATGCTGAATGGGCTCAGGCCGGGTGCTAATGCTAGGCCTATCTATATAATATGGTTTTCCGTCTATGGCGGTAACCTCATGGTGCTGCATGGACTGCTGCATAGTCCTATCAGGTTTAACTTCACATTGTTCAGGTACTAGTATAAGCCTCATCATAAATTTGCGGAAGCAAATATATGCAATATTCGAATGCTCATATATCCCAGCTATTTCCAACCAAATTCAAATATTTGTACATATGTGGCATTCAAGTTTTCCATGCTTTCCATTCCAAGCAAACATTGTAATTACTATAAGGTTGAAGAATAACTGCAGTACGACTGGTGCAATATTGTTCGGAGATAATTTTAAAGATTGAGAGCGAACATCAAAATTCTGACTCAACCGCTAAGAAGGAAGGAGGTTAAACTATTCCTGTTACAAATTTTATTAATTTCATTAATTAATTCTCATTAAGATTTGTAGAAAAATTTGAGGGGATGGCGTGGGGGGGGGGGGGTCTATGTCACCGAATTACGACACTATATCCCCATCCCCCATCCCAGGCCATGGTGTATGGGGGATGTGTGGGGATTGCTAAATTGATGATAATAACTGGTGTTCTGGTGTTAACATAACATTAATTTATTAGTATAGCGCCAGGCCTGTTCATGTTCAACCCCCCAGTAGTGGCGTACTTCTTCATTATTTTAAATTTCTAAACATTATTTAGTATTATTTACATCCTTTTAAACTATTATACAACCATTATTATACAAAAACCATATTTTTACCTTGTTATATAAATGGATGCTATAGAGAGCAAGCATTATCATGCTTATACATTTATATTTAATTCAACGTCACTCCACACCACAACGAAGCTAGGACAATTCCGACCCGGACAATTGCGACCCGGACAATTGCGACCCGGATAATTCCGACCCGGACAATTGCGACCCGGACAATTGCGACCCGGATAATTCCGACCCGGACAATTGCGACCCGGATAATTCCGACCCGGACAATTGCGACACGGACAATTCCGACCCGGACAATTCCGACCCGGACAATTGCGACACGGACAATTCCGACCCGGAAAATTCCGACCCGGACAATTGCGACCCGGACAATTCCGACCCGGACAATTCCGACCCGGACAATTGCGACCCGGAAAATTCCGACCCGGACAATTCCGACCCACTCAGACATTGAATGAAATTTTCATGGGTCGGAATTGTCCTACTTCGGAATTGTCCGGGTCGGAATTGTCCAGCAATCTTATGTTGAATAATAAAATAAAATAATGTAATGTTAAATAAAATTATTACTTATAATAATTATTATTTTTAAATTATTTGGGTAGGAATAGTCCTTCGCTGGATACGGAAAATTCCGACCCATAAAAATTTCATTCGATCTCTGAATGGGTCGGAATTGTCCGGGCCGGGATTGTCCGGGTCGAAATTGTCCGTGTCGGAATTGTCCGGGTCGGAATTGTCCGGGTCGGAATTGTCCGTACACCCCCACAACCAATCATTTATTACTATAAATGGAATGCCTTACACTGCAAAATCGACTGGAAATTATGTGTTGCAAAATGTGTATAATGAAGTTCTATTGGTTTCATTTTTGTTCTTTTTTACTTTGGTCGATTGTCGGTCACTGTGAATTTAATTATAGATTGTAGGGTCCAACCGTAATTAATTTTTGTGCTATGTGTTTCGTTTAGTATATTAAAAATGTACGTACAGTTGCATGGGTCATTAGTGCCCGATAATGGAAAGGAAATAAATAAATAAATAATAAAGCACATTATGGGGCACGAATGAGTTGAACTTGTAAAGACTAACGCCAAATATTTTCTTCTTTAGGCTGCTTGTGTATGTTGACGTTTTGAAGCAATGGCGATAAAGGATAAAACAAAGAAGAGATCCAACCCTTACTTAGAGACGAATCCTCTGATGCGCTGCCTGGTGTTATATATAATCCCTTTCCTTCGCATCCCAACAACACGAGATATTGTCACTGAGGATTTTTATAGTCCTCTTCCAGAGAATATGGGAGCGGAATACAATTACAATAAAATATTGAGATGTTTGAAGAACAAGGTAGGAGGTAGTTTAGATCCGGGATGCCATTAATTTGAATAATCGACTCTTTATTCTTTCTTTAAAGTACTTCTTTACAACATGCACTTTTGGTATAAGTAGTCTATGATTGGTAGTATATGATCAGTGAAATTTAGGTCGTATGTACGTACGCTTGTCTCGTACCAAAGAAAATTTGTTTTATTTTGTCCACATAAACCTTAAGAAGTATATTATATATATATTTCATGTAACTTTACTGTAAAAGCTATAGGCCTTTAATGTATTACTAATATGTATTGTTTGTAATGTAATCTAGGTTACCCCATGGAATACTAAATATAGATTATATCTATATTTAGTATTCCTATCTATATTTAGTATATTAGTTTATTTAGTATTCTAAATTTAGGTCTTCTCGTATGTACGTACGCTTGTCTCGTACCAAAGAAATGTAATCTAGGTTATCCTAAAGCAATTTAAAGTTTTAGGTTCAGTTCTATTGTCAAGATAAATCAGCCGGATATAGATAACATTTATATTTAAATTTTTTGGCCAGGAACTCAAATCAAGAGTTGTAAACGCTACACCGACAACCGACAGCTTACAACCAAAGCCGACAATCATTATTACAAATAATTGATGTTAATTATCAGATGAGAAAAAGGACCAGGTTACAGTGGAAGGCTATTTTAATCAAAACAATAAACGAAAGCCAGGAGTACAGGTTTCAGTTTCATATATGTTGTTATCTGCTGTCGGTTGTCGGCGTAGTGTTTACCCCAAATCAGGTGCATTTCCAGCTACCACTGTGATAGCAAGCAATATACAGTAAAATATAATAGAAACATTAAAAAATATTGCAAATTATATTTAGGTTGTTTTATTCATTTACAGAGAGACGAAGACCAATTAGAAGGATTGGAAAAACTCAACATAGTGGCAACATTAACAAGGGTGTATTACAAGGAATTCCTTTTCTGTGGCTTCTTACACGCATTCAATGACGCAATACTTGTGGTTCGTGTGATATTCCTAGAACGATTGATTGTCTACTACTTGAAAGATGATACCAACATTTCACGAGATATGGCATTGCTTGATTGCGGAATAATTGCCTTTGCATCAATTATATCCACAATCGCCATGACTAATTCTAGATTTTACTTTACATTGCTGTGTACAAAGCTGAGAGTTGGATGTAGTTGTCTCATATATAGAAAACTCTTAACTTTAAACACCATGGAAATTCAAGAAACTACAATTGGACTTTATACAAATTTATTGTCTTCAGATGTTGGGAGATTTGATGACTTTGCACAGACTGGTACTGCTATAATTGCGACACCTGTTCTAATTATTTTCAGCTTTCCACTAATGTATCATTATTTGAAATTATCGGGCATTTTTGGAATGGTACTTGTAATTTTGGTCGTGCCTCTGTGTATGATTCTTGCAAAGCTGTTCTCCATTCTGAGAGGTCGGGCTCAATTGCTAACTGACAAACGCATCACACTGCTCAGTGAAATCTTGGGTAACATACAAACTATTAAAGCCTATGCATGGGAAGAAATATTTGGGAAAGTTTTAGAAAACGTCCGGAGCAAAGAATTCTCCCAAATCTGTAAAATAATGTATTGTCATTCATTCTATACAGAGTTAAACATTGCATATATCACTATAATTTTGTTTTGTATTTTCGTTCTCCATACATCACTTGGCTATCAATTCGATATGATTATACTTGTCAGTTCTACCATTATTCTAGCCAAATTAATCAGTACTGTAATTGGTTTTGCTGTTTCACTGCGCAATTTTGGGGAATTGCATGCAGTTACTCAAAGAATAGACAAATTGGTCGGTTTTACTTGTAACCTTAACAGCGTTGCGGAATGTAACAATGACCTGCAATCATTAAAAAAATACCACCCATCCGATATATATTTGAATGCGACAAACATTTCTACAAGACGCTCAAATACCAATGGATATGTTATACATGATGTTTCAATCCAAGTTAATTTTGGTGAGATAGTATATGTGATAGGGGCGGTTGGTTCTGGAAAAACCACTTTATTGCAAGCTTTACTAGGTGAGTTGCCTTTAGAAAAAGGGTTTATTAACAAGTGTGGGAAACTTGCTTATGTATCACAGACCCCATTCATATTTTCAGGAACAGTAAGAGAAAACATATTACTGGGACATTCTTTTGAAGCAGGGTGGTATGAAGAAGTTATTGATATGTGTTGTTTGACACTGGACCTTTTGCTCTTCACAGAAGGTGATAATACATTGGTTGGTGAGAAAGGTATCTCATTGTCTGGAGGCCAAAAGGCGCGTATTGCTCTAGCAAGAGCCGTTTACTCCAAAGCCAATATATATCTCATGGATGATCCCATTGCGGCTGTTGATAGCAGTGTTGCAAAGAAATTGTGTGATAACTGCATAAGGCATTGCCAATCAAAGGGCATTGTCATTATGACAACTCATATTTTGAAAATGATTCCTGAAAATTCAAATATTGTGTCTTTCTATGAGGATGATGTCTTCTCTTCAATGAAACTAAAACAAGGAGATAATTTGTCTGCTTCGGAAACTGGTGAAAATGGCAACGATTTGGATTTGATAACTTACTCTGAGCCAATTTTAAAATCTAATAATGGGCCTGATGCATTTATAGAAAACGTTTCTGCTGATAACGATTCATGGAAGGCTTTTCAAATATATATTAAGGCTGGAATTAATATACCGCGAGTTGTTGCTTATGTGTCAACTATAATCTTGACATATGTTTTCATTTCGTTAACAGACTATTGGGTGGCAACTTGGGCATTGCAATCATCATTTAAAATATCGCCATCACAGCAAGATAATAATATAACTGATCAAAACGTTTTCAGCCAATTTATTGGAAGAAGCAAATGGAGTTGTATCGTTTTGGTATATGCTTCCCTAGTGGCAACCTATTTGCTATGTTATACATTTAACTTGTTTGCAAACTATGGAGTTCTATTAGCATCTTCCCAAAATGTACACAGACAAATTTTGAATCATCTGCTGAGAGCACCAATGAAATTTTTTCAGGAAAATCCTGTCGGTGGAATATTGAACAGATTTTCTAAAGATTTGGGTATAATGGATAACTTTCTCCCGGATTTATCTGCTGATGTTATTCATGCCATTTGTCGAGCTTTACTTGTGTTGATATTTTGTGGAGTGGGAAATCCATGGACTTTGCTTGTTGCCCTTCCAATGTTAGTTGTTGTTACCTGGCTCCGCATTTATACAGTAAAAAGCCTAAAACAAGTGAAATTCCTGGAAGGTATGTTAAGGAATCCAGTTTACCAGCATGCATCAGATACCATCGAGGGAAGGGATGTTATTAGAGCTTTTAATGTTGAGGATATTTATACCAAGCGTTTCTTTGATCATTTAGATAATCATACAGAAGCATGGTTTATGATTAATGTTTTGTATAGCTTTCTGACTTTGTGTGTAACCATTATTTACACAATATTTACTATGTTTGTATTAGTGGTATCTTTGTATATGGACAGTTTCCTATCAAGACAGGTGCTGTGTTTATCAATTATATACCTTTTTTCATTAACAAATTATCTAATATTCTTATTGAAAGCAGCAGCTATAGTTGAAATAAATTTTACATCAGTTGAGAGATTTCTCCAATACTCTGAATTGGAGCAAGAAGATACTTGGCATCATGCTGATATGGAACTGCCAACATATTGG